>JAAAKE020084835.1:0-18697 GCA_010014785.2 Anisolabis maritima | reverse complement strand
GCATTTAATTTTGAAAAAAAGTAAAAAAGAGTTCTAGTAAGGTTTTTTTTGAAAGTTTAAAAAAGTATTTTAGAAATATTGTGCACCCCCCCCCCCCCCCATTAATATCTCAATTTTTCTTTATAGGAATTTTATGTTAGGATGTTCCTAGGTATATTGCCTGTCCATTGCAACAGTTTATTTATACATTTTCCATTTTTTTGACTGAGACGTCAAGAAAGTTTTTAAGAAATAATCGGTTAATCGTTCCTAAATTATATAATTACTCATGAAGTAGTAAGGTGGCTGTTATATTTAACAATGGAGAAAGGAGCAGGCAGACAAGTATGATATTAAAACTCTCAAGTTTCAGACTTTAATTTAATAATACCATCATCAGTCCATTTAGAGCTGCAAGCATTGTTACATAGGATATTATAGAAGAATATTTATTCAATATATGCAAGAAAAATACATACAATATGAACTCCAATGAAAGCCCTGTCCCTTGGTGCGAAACGCCCCAAACTTGTGAATTTTAATATCGTAGAAGGCTACCCACCTGGCTGCCTGCTTCTTCCTCTAATGTTATATAATTACTCTTCTAATTTTCAGAGTGTGGCCTTCAATTAGAAACTCCTATATATCATATGGCTATGTTTCTGTCTCTTCATTTGTGTTATAAGTTGTGCTGATCTCGCAGAGTGGGGTAAGAATTTTCACTATAATATATGAACTAGAAGAAGTTGTCCTTAGTTGTCCTTGCTGAATTCCCTCAGGATGTTCAAGTCTTGGAATTCATTTATTTTATTGGTCTTCTCGACTGGCTGTGTGCATGGGATACTAATCGGTAATTAATTTATCATAATCTGTAAAAGCAGTCTTATAATATTGTGAAAATAAATCTCTACTTTGATTATTAATAGAATCAATTTTTCCTCAATCCATGCAATTCCGTATGATCAAACAATAAATGAACCTTTTGCTATTTTTGGATTATTATAATATTTAATAATTATTATGAAGAATATTCAATAAGTTTACCTAATACCTACTACATGGTAACCTAGTAGGTAGTAATTTGAACCTTAGAATTCAAATTACAATTGTTCTGAAATTAATTGTAAAATGGATTTTTTTTTTTCAATTTTTTGGGCCAAATAATTAATTTCCTCTAAAAGGATTGTGTATATACTCTTATTTATTTTTTAGAAAAATGGGTAAAGCCATGTGACTTTAAACAGAGTAATTATAATTCATGCGTAAAAGAACGATTTCAAGAACTAATCGGCAAAATTGGATCTAAAGGTAATTAACTTTTAAATTTTACTTTCTAGTACACATAGTATAAGGAAAGTATTGTAATCGTTCAAAAATTCAATCTCGAGATTTTGATGTTCTTGATAATGTAAATTAAATTTTACATTCGTGCATTTCAGCAAATTCGGAGGTCTCTTTAACCTTTTAATTACAACAATATTTAAGTTTATATTAATATTAATTTTTATTTAAATTATATTAATACATACTTTCTTTATTTGAACTACCCCCCTCTCCCGTGAACAAGAGGTTAAAGATATTAACATTGTCGATATTGATAACTTTAAAAGTCAAGGGGTGTGGGTTCGAATCCCAGGAAATCCGAGGAAAATTTATTTAAATCAATTGGATACCAATCGTGAAAAAATATGCATAATGTGTATCGTAAATGGATATATTATATATCGTCGCCAGGCGCACTTTCTTGACAGATGCTTATTATATTGTATATAACTTAAGAGTAATTACTAAACTTTGTTCATATTTTTAATACAAATACATATTTACAATATTTTTTTTCTGTATTTTTTAAGGGATTAAAGAACTCGGATTAGTTTCTTTGAGCCCCCTCAAAGTTAAATTTATGCAATTGGCTCAAAATGGAAATTCTGCTGCCAAATTAAAAATGAACTTCACGGAAATCTCAGTTTGGGGTTTGGATAAACTCAAAGTTCGAGAATATCAGTAAGAGTTAATAAAAACTTTAATTTTATCTTTTATTTAAATAAAAATTCATTTTTTTTAGATGGAAACCAAATCATGAAATTAATGTTAAAATTTTTGTACCTTCTTATAAAATTGAAGGAAAGTATAGTATGTCAGGTAAGATTTTAACATTTCCTCTGATAGGATCAGGACCTTTTAACATCAACGCTTGTAAGTATTTAAAACAGATTTTCTTTAAAATTAAGAAATCCTTAATTTATTTTTATTAATTGCTCCAAAGCTTTTTTGTCATAAAAATAATAACTACGTGATTCTTTTCTTAGATGATTTTGTCGTGGATACTTTTGTGCAACTCGGCTTTAAAAAAAAGAATGGGAAAACATATTTAATTACAAAAGACCTACATTTGGATTTAAAATTTGCTTTAGAGAAAACTAGAATATATTTTGGAAATATTTTGAATAATAAAGACTTTACTGAAAATATGAATCTGGTATTAAATGAGAATATCAAAGAAGTCGCAGTAGAAGTTTTGCCTCTTTTAAGGGAAAGTTTCGAATTGACTTTTAGGAATATTATAGAAATGTTCCATGAACAATCGCCTGTTGAAGAGATTATGTTAAATGGACCAAAGGGCGAATAGAAGATATGACCATTATATATGAAAAAATTTTATAAAATATTTTAGTAATGATTCCTATCGAGAAAGAGCAGTTAAATCAAAGCGTAGCGTAGTGTGATAATATGCTTAAAATGTTAACGACAAATGAACCGAATATCTCCTCTGTGTCTCTTTCTTCTTTGTCTTAAAAATAAAGAATAAAAAATATATCTATTATTTTTACAATAAATTGAGATATAATGTCCAAGCTTCAGATTTCATTTTGCCATTATTTGTATTAGTGGAGTGGAGTTACTTTTATGAGGCTTAATCAAATTTACATTATTCGGAGATTTTTCTCTCGGAAGAAAAGGGATTTTCCCCTATTGATTGGAATCTTAAGTAAATCGCTAAGGAATATATCAAGGGAATGTCCATCCCCCTCCCGGGGGAATATATATATATAAATGTTTATAAATAAAATATTAGAGAAATAATTTTTTTTTTTAATTTAGGCCTAAATGGCTAGTTATAGAAAATGTTCAAAATATGAGAATTATTCTAAAACATGTCTCTTTCTAATCTCCTATCTTTTCATTTCAAGAAAAATATTCCTGGGCCCCTGGTCCAATTGGATAATGAACAGAGTTCTATAAAATCAATCACGATACCTAAAATTACTTAAAACCATATTCACTTATATATAATCTTTATAAATGTTAATATTAAATACATATTTAATATTTTTCTATTTTTTTTTCTATTTTACCTCTTTCCTTTGTTTATTTTCGTGTTAGCCAGTACATGAAATTAAAAATCGAGCCAAGAAAAAGGTCCTTCAAAAAATTAATGACTTGTCCTTGGTAACTTGTGGTCAGGTAAGATGCCTATCTACGGCCGTATTATTGTTAAGAATTTGGAAAGGAAGAAGGAGCTGTTTTTCTATCATCATTTTAAATTCAAATATTTTTAACTGATCAGTCAGTTTATTTTCAGTGCAAGTTTTGAGTCGTCAAAAAAAAGCGGCATTTAGGCCTAAGGTTAAAAAAATTAAAATATGAAAAATGTTTTTTATAAAAATAATTTAGTGATTTAGTCATAGTGTTAAACTAGAGACAATTCGCCAGTGTATTTTTTACTTTATTTTTTATTTGAAATAAATTATATAATAAATGTAAAAGAAAAAAATTCCGATTTATATTAAAAATTTTCCTGTCCAACGATTAATTGGAGAGATGACTGATTCAATTTAATGGGCCACAAAATTAACTCATATATTTAGTTTTACTCAAAGTAACCAGGCTGGTTTAAACTTTAAGGATAATTTGGTAGCTTGATTTTCTTATCACTTTAATTATTTATAATTATTACTAAAAATTGTATAATTCCTTTGATTTTTGTCAGCGAATATTTAAGATGCCCCGCAATTTGCAATCTCTAAATACCTCTAAAGACCCGAGAATCTCTTTTTTGGAGAAGTCTAAATAGAAGAGAATGAAAGATAATATAATCTTATCTTCTTTTGTGTTGTAGTAGTTGATGGGGTGCAAATTGGAAATCATTTTTTGCTTAATAAGCTTTACTTGTATGTATTTTAAATTAAAACAAACTAACATATTAATTATTAATAAAATAAGGCTATATAAAATATTATATCCAATTGCTCACCTTGAGTGGGCAGATGAGAAACGCTGATATTTGGTTTCCCAAGAAAAAGGATTTTAAAAATTCCAATATTTCTAATGAATGGTCTAATAGAGAGTAACCCAAAATTTTGACGAGGGATATATTTTAGGTCATTAATCCCCCCCCCGCGGTCAGAACTTATCATTATACTTTCATTTATTAATTAGAATTGATATCTAAATTAAATATAATAATATTTAATAACAAACACAATTGGTTTAATTTTAAGTATAACTGTAATATATTTATAAATATTGTTCTTGTATGAAATATATTTATAGATTCTTGGTCCATTTCAATGGAAGTAAGACCCTACGAACCACCAAAATTTTCTCACGGACCACTGGATGGCGATCACTGGGTTAGATTAAAGGAGGTAATTTCATTTTCTTGGAATTTATCTTCTTTTTTTTTTTAGAGATATTTTCCTGGTTGAAATGTGGGAATTTTCCTTCTAGCCATTTTATCTCACGAGCCATATTTTTTGGGAGCCCTAATTCATGACGTATTAAGAAAAATTTTTATTGTGCTACCTCAACTTATGAACATAATTGGTTCCAGTCCGCGGTTCGTAACTCGAAAAGTTGATATCTTGAAACCACAGAACTATTTATTGAAACAATCGTGGAGTTGATAACACAGTGAACATGCAGGACCGTACAAACGGCCTTGGCGTAGTGATAGGAGTAAAAAATGGTTTCCGTCAAATAAATTGTAAATAAAGGTTTATTGAAGAAAACCGCGGTTCATATCTCGAGAATAAGTTTGTAACTAGAGGCTCAAATGGGATATCAAAAAAGTTCGTAAGTCGAGGTACCACTGTATTTTCAAAAGTTCTAACAATAAAGACTAATATCTTCAAGATGATATAGGTGGGTGTAGTCTCTATTGAAATAAAACTTCCAAAAGCCGAAACATTTCACATTTTGGGAGTTTCATTTCGATAGAGGCTACCCTACTGGCTGATTCCCTTTCTTTTCACACATTTCTAATAAAGACTAATATGTTTTCCTAATATGCAAATCAGAATATAGAAGGCCAAGTTGGCTTGCAAGAAACAGCTTTAATTTATTCGAGGGAAAGGCGGGGTCACAACTAGTAATGAGGAAACTTAAAATATATGAGCCATAAGGCTTCATCTCATCTTGAGTTCTCTCAGGATGTTCCCATCGTGCATTTCATTTGTTCTGCTGATGTTTATGGCCGCCTATGTGCACTCTATACTTATAGGTATGTATTTAGATAACAATTGGCTCTATAGGTAGCCGTAATATACAGCAAACTTGGAGAAAGTAAAAACAGTGAAAAGTAGTCCTGACTAATTTTGGAGCATATATGGAAAACAAATGAAAATTTTCGAAACTGTTAAATTTTAATATAAAATATGGGCCTCCGACCCCAAAATGGCCAAGTTTTTATTAAAGCAGGGGTCTTCAACCTTTCATTGCCTTCGGAATCTTTCTGACTTGTGGAATTTCTGAAGGAACCCTCGTAATTTGAGATAGTATGTCACCTACCATTCTTTAGAGTTGTTTTTTCAGAAAATGGAAATAAATATTATTATGAAATGAAGTTTAGCTATATTCTTTATTAAGCACTTCAAAACAAAAGAATTAATAGAAAGAAAAGAAAAACAAAACAAATCAAAACAAGTACCAACTCATTATATAAAATCACATTAAAGGCTAGTCTGGGCCTGGTTTTGCTTCGCACCCATAATACTATCTAATACTTTCAATAAATAGTGGAGCGGAAGCTATTTTTTTTATAACAAAACCAAAAATTAGTATCACATTTACGATATTTAATTCAAATCACAAAATAACATTATTACCAGGCTGGGTCTGTTGTTTTAATTAACTTTGAATAATATAAAAATATAGTTATACAAATACGCGGCGGTCTTAACATCACACATGTCCCGTGCACCCGCTGCACTAAGGACATCATTTCTTTGAGATCAATTTACAGTTCAATGGTAATTCTTCAGAAATTTTCCGGAGCCCCGGTTGAAGAACTATGTATTAGAGTATAATGTCGATTAAACGGACCTCAATCATCCGGACACGTCAGAATCAGTAACCAACAAATATTATTTATAAATATTTTAGCATAAGGATAAGAATATGGTTCATTCATTATCTTTGTAAAAGATGCAATTAATAGTATATTATTAATATAATTTTATTTTTTTAGAAAAATGGGTTAAGCCATGCGATTTCAAAAGCTCAAATTTTAATCCATGTGTAAAAGAACGATTTCAAGAAATGTTAGGTAAAATAGGACCAAAAGGTAAGTTAATATTTATTTTTCATTTGAATGGAGGGGTCATTTAATGTCCATATTTTAATAGTTAAAATGCATTGTAATTAACTCTTGTATTAAGTTGATTTAAAATCCTTCATTAAAAACTCAAGGTGTCGGATTGGGAGTAGAAGCTGAATGCCTGATGAAAAAATAATTGTATAAAAATCTTTTATAAAAAGTATTTTCAATAAAACTTATTTGAATTAAATTGACTATTTGTTATTCATATTTAGAATGTATCTTAATTTTTGGAATTTAATATATTTATTTCAAAATGAAAAGAATTTGCATGGAAGTGATAACATCTCAAATTGAAGGAATGTTAAAAGTATTAAAAAGGAAATAAAGCTAATTAGAGAAATGGGAACTTCTATTCGAATCGAATATAAATAACAATGAAAAAAGCTTTCGCCTCGGAGGATGTTCGTGACGTAAATAAAAATAATAAATTATATAAGGTTAAAAATTTGATTAGACAATTATATTCAGATGAAATAGATATAAAATATTTCCAACTAATTATAAAAAATAATAAAAAAAGAGAATAATCTTTTAAAATCTTAAATAAATCTGAATTTATGGAAATTTAAAAATAAAGTAAATTAGAAATAAATGATATTATCTAAGTTAAAAGAATTAAGTAAATAAATGTATTTTTGATCTATTTAGAGGCACTCTTCTATATTTTAAGAGATCATTGGCAAAATAATTAAGAAAAAAATTTAGTTATGCTAATTAGTGACCCTACTGTTTTTTTCGAGACCTCCAGCAGACAATAGATGGTAAAATGATATATACATAAATGATCGTTAATAAATAACCCCTGCATTGAATGGATTAATAGAATTTTATGTTAGCTGTATTGGTATCTGCCTCTCATGGCATATATGTAAAATGTAAATATGTAGTATTTTCTAGAATATATTTAGATATTGAGAAAAGGGGTAGACTGTACATGTAGTATACAGTACTAGTCGCGAGTAAATATATTAAATTTTAAATAAGCCTATCTTAAAAAAAATTATAGGGGTTATATCTTTTCGAAACTAATAGGAGATTTTTATGCTCTGAAGATGATCTGATTAAGACAGAAATGTCAGACTACAGAATAAATAATAAATGATACAATAGCACTTTGTTTCGACAGGTTTAGTAGTGCATGCCATTAGCTAGTATATATTAAATTACTTAATCGAGTCAAAACAAATAAGATTTAATGAAAAAGTTATGTTAACATTTAAGAATTATATTATAAGAATGTTGTTCTTTTTATATGTAAATAATTTAAATAAATTTTTGACAAATATTTTTATTTGAGGATATTCATCTAGACTTAAATAATTGAATATAATTAGAAATTAACAAATACTTACAAAAGCACCAAGATTTAGGCGAAGATCTGGGAAATGCTGGAAAGGAGCAGCGCTGAAACCATGTGCAAAGGAGGCCATCCCAAGGCTCACCAAGGAGACAGAGCCTCCAGGCGTTGAGCTGAGGCAGGTGATTACGTGGTTCAAAAGCAAGTTCCAACTGGAATCAGATATAGCGAAGTAAAATTAAAAATAAATAATAAAATTTATTTAGGAAATTATTAATGAAAGAAAGAAGTTATTTTTTATAAAAATTGTTTTTATTAATATTTCGGCAATGACGGGGAGATGGAGAGTAGTTAATGAGTTAATTGAGGCCTTTATATTTTCCAGGGCTGGGAAGTAGTAGGAGCAAGAAGTAAGAAGTGGAGCAAGAGGTTTTCGATGAAATTTTCTCTAATTAATTGATTCATAGAGAAAATTTAGTATTTCGAAATTTTGATAGCTGAGTAAGAATCGTCTTTATAAATACGATTTGACTTTTCTTTCTTCTTTTGTTGAGATATTGGGTATGCCTGTCAGTGACCACCATTTTTTACACATTTACTTGAATAATTAATCCTAAAATATATTTTGGAATTTTTCTTCTTTTTTCTTATCAACAACTTTTAGTCATTATCCCCAAAATGGATGAAAGCTTACCACTTTAATTTTTAATTTTTTTTCCAATATTAGGCTAATTATTAAATTTAGGAAATTTCAAATAAAATTTGAGTTGATTAATATTCTCTCTTTTTGAAAAAACTAAAAAACCAAAAATTATAAAAAAAAAAACACTACTTTTAATAATCCTGGAAGGCAAGGGCGGTATGAGATGCGTACATAGGCTTTTAGATGAAAAACTTATTTGGAAAAAATTTTTGTTCGTTAATTTTGTCTTTAAAGAGAATGTTTATCAGAATAAAATATGATTTTAATAAGTTTAATAATAAAAATAAAATAATAATTATGAATATCCTCCATTCGTCTTTTGCAAGACAATTATTAAATATTAATTATGAATTAAAACATTTGAGGGAAGGATAGGCCAATATTAAAGAATGACTTGCAAAAGCAATTGGAAATAAATTGCATTTTCTATATTAGAATTTTTCTTCCTTCTCGATACCTCCATTACTACTGATTAAAATAAAGAGTAAATAAACTTCAGATGCCGAAAAGACTAAAATTTAATTAAATTATTGGTTAACCAATGGCCCATTAACTAGGTGCGAGGCCGACTACAGGGGTCGGTTGTGTAGCTAGTACATTGTGGAATATTAAAATGTTAATTTAAATAAACTGATTATTTATTTTAAATTTATCATTTATCAATTAATCCCAAAATTATCACTTTAGGTTCAGGGCCTGAGGCTTGAAACACACTAGCAACACCACACATGTTTGTCCAAGTTGCAAGTTTTAGGATTAAATTTTTGTTCAAATAAAAAAGAATTGCAATTAGCTGAGACCACTTGAAGTGAAGAATGAAGAATTTAATATTTTCATGTCACAACATAATGAAAATTCAACTCACTGATAAAAATTAAATAGTTTTAAAGCACTTAATTTATCTCGTTTTACAAGACGCCATAATATTAACGTCAGCCATTTTCTAATTAATATGAACTAGAACGAAAAGGACATTTACAAACTTTTAACACTCCGCTAGATGGTTATAGCATCTAGGGTATTTTTTCTTTGAAGATAATTTAAGAGTTAAAATTTTTCATTAAAAAAAAATGCTGACAAGCATTCTTCAAACCATTTTCTTTCTCTTACCGCGATATTTTAAACATGAATATTATAAATATAAATTCTTTTTTTAAATATACCTCGTTTTACTTTACAAATAGCTTCTATATAAATAATAAGAATTATGTATTTTGATAGCTACAGATGTTCAGAATCAAAAATTATACAGCTCAGGAAAAATTTTGCTTGAGCAAAAAAAGGTTCTAGAAAACTTGGGCATACAGTAGAATCAAATTCTAGAATATGTAAACTTTTTTCAAATTCTATTAAAATTTCGAATATGGGGGTTTTCGAGGCCGCTGATTAAGAATCCAATCTCACAATTAAGAAAAACATTTTGATGAAAACAATATTGTAGGCATGAATATTAAAAAGTCTTAATTTCTATGAAAATAAATATTTTGGAGTTTTTAAGGCCACTAAATATGAAGAATATAACTGAAAGAGAATTGAATTAAATTTGAAAGTATATTTGTCATCGTATTTCTAAAAAAAATTTGTAAATAAACTTCTAATTCTCGCTAGAAAGAATGAGTTCTGAGAGATATTTTAATTATAAATATTTCGTCATGTTTAAAATTTCCTTGTTATAATATTTATAATTATAGATATAGGCTAGATAGAAAAGTACAGAGACCAACTTCTGAAAATTCTATTTTCGGCTCACAAGTAAACCGTTGTATAAGTGAAGATGTAAATATAAAAAATATTAATTTAAATAATAGATGGATAGATAATAGAGGCTACCATACTGACTAACATCTTTCACACATTTCTGATCTACCAACTATTTCATCTGAAGATCATTCAAATTTTTTTCATTAAAGCAAGAAAAATGTGGAGCAGAGGGGTAATTCTGATCGCGGGTTGCACATCTAAAATTTTAATACCATATAAATGTTTTTAATAAAAAATATTTTCCAGTTTTTAAAGGTTAGGTTATGAAATTTTAATTATAAAAATTGGCAAAAATCCTTAGGTGTTGCTGATTTTTTAATTCTATTAAATCAATGCCTAAGCTCTCATCCACAATGAATTTCCCTGTGGAATTCTACGAAATTTTTCTTATTTTTTAAAATATTTTATCATTTTAATAGGTAATTTGTTTATTTGAAATACCTGTTCATTCTCTAAAATTTTTCAACTATAAGATTCACTTTACGAAATTAAAATCGGAAAAACGGGGAAATTTTGAGATGCTTTAAATAAAACCTATTATAATACTATACTGCCAATACTAATTATCACTTTTCTAGAGAGTGCAGAAAAGTAAATATAAACAATTCTACTCTTGACTGAAAACTATTTATAATTTAATTTTTTTTTTTTTTTCATTTTGTAATCAAACTTCCTCTTAGAATAGGAACTCTTATTACTTGTCTCAGCTTATAGTATAATAGTAAATATCAAAATTTATTTTGTCAATAATAAATACGAGCTTATAATAGTCTTAACTGCATGAGAGGCATGCAAACGAGATGATTAAAACCCTTACCTTCGAAACCAGAGGAAGAAAAATGTAAATGGCTGATAGAATTACGGAAGTTAATCAGAGATGAATGTTAATCGAAGATAAGTAGAAATTACGTCAGCATTGTCCCAGATTGAAGGTGAAACTATGAAACAACATTAAAATACAAATAGGATCTTAATTTTTTAATGACTAATTAATTCTAAATCTAAAGAATTTCAATTACTTAATAATGTACTTAAAGTGTTGTTTAAATAATTATTATATATAGCTATCATTTAAATGATTACATATCTAATGGCTAGCCCAGGGAGGAAGGAACAAGCGGATTTTTTTAACTTGGATTATACAAATAAATAAATTGTAAAGATCGAAAGAGTAAAAAATGAAACAAAAATAAATATATTAACTGATTTTCAAGGGACATATTTATTATATGAAGGATCACAAGCAAGAAATGACAAATTCACCTAAACAATATTTTGAGAAATTTAAGTAAGAGCTCAATGAGTATGAGTATGATCAAAAAGAATTGTATTAACCATAGTGCCTTAGCATTGATAGGCACTACTGGCACCATTCAACATTAAAGTTTAAAGTGGGATTAGTCAAACTTTCGTAGATTAGAGGGTTGGTTACTTTTGGGATGTGACCCTTCATATGTAAATAAAGTTTTTTTTATTTAGTCATTGGCCATACGTGTAAAAACGATATAAAAAATAAATGTATAATCAAGATTGTGTAAAACATACAAAATATTCATATATAATAAAGTTGGAACAGATAGATAAATACAAATATTTAGAATATATATTTAATTAAAGAAACAACCACAGAGAGCATATCAATGAACAAATAAGAAAGGCAAAAAAAGTTATTTATTCGGCTTGGAGCATATTGAAGAGAAGCAAAATTGCGGATTTTAGGAGGAAGACCTATTTATTCGAACCCTTGATTGAGTCCATTTTAATGTACGGTGTGGAAATATGGGGATGGCAGGAGAGGGAAGAGGTTGAAAGAGTTCAAGGAAAATTCTATAAGTTAATATTGGGACTCGTAAGAAACACCCCATATTCTAGAGAATGGAAACTGGAAGAAATAAAATAGTCATCTGTCAAACAAAAAGAGTCAGCAAATACATTTTAAATATCCTGGAAATGGAAGAGGATAGATGGCCAAGAAAGTGTTTAAGGAACATGTTTAGAAACAAAAAATAAGATAGAAACAATTTGGGGGACACAATTTAGACAAAAGTGGAAGAGATGGGGAGAACCAGGACTAGCTAAGGACGTGGAAGAATTGAAAAAAGACGGAAAGAATCAAGAGGATGGAGAAGGGATTAAAAAAGGCATAGAACAAGAATTCCAGATGTATTGGGAAAGGGTCGATAGATCGAGATATTTTCCTCAAAACAAGAACATAAAAAAGGATTTAGGGCCGAAAAGTATTTAATAATAAATGATATAGAAGAATGGAAAGAAGAAAATGGGCGCGGGAAAGATGTGGTAACTTCTATAATAACCAAGAGGAGAGTCCGTTCAAGAGAGAAATTTGGGAAAATCTTGAAAAGGAACTAAGAAGGGAAGAGGTAAAAATTGAAGTGATAGAGCAGCTAAGGAAGGAAGAAGAGAAGAAAAAAGAAGGAAACAAGAAATAGAATAAAATAAATAAATGTTAAATAGTGTTATTATATAATATAATATGTTTAAGAGGTTAAAGATATTGATAAGCTTCAAAGCCAAGGGGAGGTTCGGATCCCAGGCAGACCGATGAATCAATTGAATACCAATTGGTATCAATAAATATGCTCAGATAATTAGTATCGTAAATAAATATAGTATATTGTTGGGGTCTGTATGCCCTCAAATGCCGAAAAGATAAAATAAAAATTGACATCTTGTTTTTGTTTGAGTTATTCCCTTATTCATAATGCTGTGGCCTGGACAGGGGAGGGGACGATCGCCATCTAAATCTAAAAAAAATTGCTCCATATATCCAGAAACTTGCTTAAAGAAAAAAGTAAAATAAATTTCAGAGAAAATTTTTACCTCTACCAGGGATAATTCCTCTCCTTCTCATATTCGAATTGGGGCCGCTAGTTTCTTCCTAGAGTTCAACCCAGTCCAGTTTCGACATCCTCATTCTTCCTCTTTTCTCATATCATTTTTATCTTCACTTCTAGACCTTTCTAGGCCTCTACCATTTCTATCCTTTCTCATTATCCTGCCCTTCCTTGTTTTACAGACTACATTAGCACCCTTAACATATTCAATTATTGTTATATGAGTAAAATTAAGGCAAATATCTGTAACTTCGGGCTTTTTTTATAGGGATCCAAGAACTTGGATTGGCGTCTTTGTCTCCTCTTAAGGTGACATTTATGCAATTAGCTCAGGGTGGAAATTCAGCAACCAAAATAAAAATGAATTTCACTGACATATCAATTTGGGGTTTGGATAAACAAATTGTTCGAAATTTTCAGTGAGTATTGATTTTAAAAATTTTAATTTTTTACTGTTATTATATGATTTTTTTTAGATTTAAAGAGAATAATGAAATTGTTATCGATTCATATGTACCTAATTATAAAATCGAAGGAATATATGATATGTCGGGAAAGATTTTAACATTTCCTCTCACAGGATCTGGACGCTTTTCCATCGACGCTTGTAAGTATTTGGAACGAGGAGGAGAAAGTTTATAATTTCCTAAGAGAGGAGATGAATGATTGTTTATATGTACAGTAAGACCCCGCTTAGCGCAGTTTTATCGGAATAGTGGGATTCTCCGAAATCCAGAGTAATTTATCTGCATTGCTTCTTCCCTGCGGTGTTACACAAACGTATTTTTATTGCTTCAAACATTTGTTGCCGTTATTGTAAGTATAAATTTATGTAATATAATGATTGATATAGTGATAAATATTAAAATTTTTAGTTTTTATTATGGGTGATAATAAAAAACACGAAAATAAAGCGACAAGAAAAAGCATTTCGCTGGAAACTAAAATGCAAGCGCTGTTTAACGCTCTATTTTGATGGAACGTATACCCCGCGTTAATCGAGATCTTACTGTATATATATATAGTGGCTAGGAGAGGAGAGTGCAAATATTTTTCTCCAAAGCAAATAATCTATTTTTTTCAGATGATGTTGAAGTACTTAATTATTTGAAAAACGCCATTGTAAAAAGGAATGGCAAATCTTATTTTATTACAAAAGATGTAAGTTTGGATTTGAAATTAGCTTTTGAGAAGACTCGAATTCATTTTGATAATCTTTTGAATAACAAAGATTTAAGTGATCATATGAATGTGATATTGAATGAGAATATAAAAGATGTCATCGAAGAAATTTTGCCTTTATTAAGGGAGAGTTTTGAGGTGACTTTTAAGACTTTAATTGATAATTTTAACAAAGTTTCGCCTTTGGAAGAGATTATATTGAACCCACCAAATGCTGATTAGATTGGCCATCATTTAACGAAAAATTTATTAAAAGCTAAACAGATATATTAAGTTTATAATTTATAACAAGTCCTTATATTTGTTACAACAAACATAATAACCGTATGAATTAAATTGAAAATTTGCTTTTATTAGGTAATAAAAAGGTATTTATGAATAAATTTTTTAACTTTTGGAAGGAAGTCCTACGTGTTCGCCAAATACATGTATATGTATATTTAAAGTCCCATTCTCTCCTTCTCTTCCTTCTTCCTGGTTGTATGTGATCACTGGCCATTATAGATCCATTGGACCTTATGCTTTATATCCAAAAATAATGGATAATTATTTAAATATATATATATAGAATTTAGATAAGGAGCCCGTATAACTATTCGGCGGTCCAGTGGGTGTTCATAGTCAGATTACAAACGTAGATGGATAATATATATTTGTGATATAAAAAAAAATTTAATCAATTTTTCTATTAAACAGAATTTTCGGATCCTTTGAACTTTTTTAAAATTTGAATCTGTCGAATTCAAAAAGAAAAAAATAGAAAAAAAGTCGTATAAAATTTTCATACATGAAAATATGAAGAAAAAATAAAAAGACTAGAGGACTTAGTAATATCAAAAAAAATTCATTTGAGAGAATTAGAACAGATAAGAATCCGAGAGATTTTTAGAATTAAGATTGTATTAGTCCCATCTCTCGGAAATAGAATAAGAATTACTGTTCTTGAAAAATGATATTTTTTAAACAAAACAAATGTTTTTACTATTAAAATTTTTGTTTTGTTCATTCATTATGAAACCACACAACTAATATAATTGCAATTAATACTGGAATCTTGAATTATTAGGATCGGACTGATCTTGAATATATAGGAAAATTAGGCATCCCAACAAAATTGATGGGTGAGTAAAATGAAATCTTCAACCACAGAAACTAGGAAGACCTAGGAAGGAATCTAAAAAATAAAGAATTACGACTATTTTATTTACAAGAAAGATACATTAGAAAATTTCTTATTTTCCTTATTATTAACATACTCTGAAATTTGAGAGTTTTTTTTTGACCTTTATTTAGAATTATTATCTCTTACTTTAATGAGTATAGGAGAAATAAATTAATTCAAATTTACAAGGAGTTTGAAAAAATAAATTACATAAATAAAAAATTGTATTTATCTGTGAAAGCAAGCCTTTAGGAACATTAAAAAATAATCAGTCATTTAAATAATAGGCTTACATTTATACAACATCCGCTATCAAAATT
This sequence comes from Anisolabis maritima, assembly GCA_010014785.2. Lineage (NCBI taxonomy): Eukaryota > Metazoa > Arthropoda > Insecta > Dermaptera > Anisolabididae > Anisolabis > Anisolabis maritima. Next base: position 2,837 of record JAAAKE020084835.1, on the reverse strand, counting down.
CTAGAGGGGTATAGTGTGTCAAGGAGTTGCCTTTCTCCTCTGATAATCAAGAAGCGGGAAAGCTGAAGATTTTTGATTGATAGGTCATAGGAACATCTTTTAATCTTCACTGTTTTAGATTGGGGATAAGATTTCTGGAATTCCAAGACCGGTCTGACTTTAGCTGAAAAAACGATCCCTAACATGCTTCTCCAACGACTTATCTGCCTTGGTTTATAATAATAATAACAAACTTAATCGGACCAATGACAATTAATATTATTGTAAAAGTGATTAGAAGTCAGTTGTTGGAGGCTGATAAAGGAATAAGAAGGCAGATTGCGGCAAAAAAAGAAGCCCTTTTAATTATTGGAAAATAAGGTTTTAGTTTGTGCAATAATATTGAAAATGTATAAGTTAGAATGTTATTTCCCTACTTTTTGGATGTTGCAGACCCCCTGAAACATATATTAATTGACCGCAGCCTTCATAAAATAAATATATTGATATATATATATTCAAATCTTCTCTTATTCTGAGCCTACAAGAAATGATTCGATTATATTTTTAATTTCGATACATGTTATCTAGGAATATTTATTTATTCAATTGATATTCAAATGATTTAAATAAATTTTCATCGGACTGCCTGAGATCCGACCAATATCTCTTGGCTTTTATGGTTATTAACATTCACCATAACAATATTTCTTGGCCAAGGGTTGTGGGCCATAAAATATTTTACATAAAAATTAAATTCCTGCGGAACACCTTTGAACCCAGGACGTCTGCAAACCACAAGCCTATGTGTGGTAGATGAGACGAAAAATATACATTTTCAATTACTGGTTGCTTCCTGAAAAATTAATATTCCTTGGATTTGTGAAAGATCTGAGGTCTGGCTAATACTCTAAAAAATATATATCATATATATTGTTTTTTTAGGGTAATCTCCAAAGCAAACAGTTCTTTAAAAGTAAAGTTGATTCGATTCCGAGGGTAGCAGAAAATTAACTAAGCTAACTAAAATATACCTAAAAATTAAATACATCTAGCCTATTTTGATGAAAGGAAATAATACTGATACATCGTCTTAATAGGAGATGAGAAGATTGACCAAGATTCCGCGAGCACAGAGGATCGTGTTGTACCAAAAACAAATTCTAACACAATGACTGATATTCTCGTAAAAATGGTCAAATAAAATTTTGAGATGTGAAAAGTCAAAGTAATTTTAAATTTATGATCTGCCTAAAGGTTTTGTCCCGAGGTTATATAAATAGCAAGTGCATATATACTTCTTTTAAAAAAAAGTAAATAATAAAATAAATAAGCATTTTTTCTGTGACTTAATGCTTCCACAGTTTTGTTAAAGGCGAAGTATATTTTGTTCTCATCTACCTTATCTTTTTAAAAAATTATTATTAAACAATCACAAATATGAAGGAAATTAAATAAATTAATAGAAATAGTAGTATAAAATAGGATTTTAAAAATTTCCATATTAATAAGAAGTGTGACCAGAAAAATAATAAGGATATGTAAAATGTCCATTTTTATATTAATTTCTAAGGATGTTGTGTCTGAATATGTTTTGTAATATGATGCTTAAGAAGAAATTCTTTATCACAAAATTGACATTTAAATGGTTTCATACCACTATGTATACGAAGATGTCTTTTAAAACAACTTGAATAAGAAAAGGTTTTATTACATATATGACATTGAAAAGGTTTCTCACCAGTATGTATTCTTAAATGTATCTCAAGATGATTTGATTGAGAAAACATTTTATCACAGATATCACATTTATAAGGCCTCTCGCCAGTATGAATTCGGAGATGTTTCTTATGGTTACTTGAATCAGAAAATATTTTATTGCAAATGTCACATTTAAAAGGCTTCTCACCGGTATGGATGCGGAAATGTCTTTTTAAAGAACTTGAATCCGAGTATTTCCTATTGCATATATCACATTTGTACTGCCCGTCCATCTTGTAAGATGTGAGATGGATAGTCTTATTCTGTGAATTCCTCGACTTTTTTTTACAAAAATAACATAAGTAAATTTTCTTTTCATAGTTTTGAGAGTCAATTTGATTGGAATCATCTTGTGGAAATTTGAATTTCTTTTTACACCCTTTACAAATTAATTCTTTTATTTCACAAGTTAAATTTTTTTCCTTTTCTAAAAATAAAAAAAAAAATGATTAATTATGGTAATAAAAGATTAAACGAAAATAAATTTAATTTTTATTACGTTTTTTTTCTTTATTAAAAATACTTAAATTTTTGAGAAATATATAAATTTTCATGTTTAAACATTTTTTTTGATGTTTATCAAGGAAAAATAAATTTATAAAATTCGTTTGGCAGTAAGCACAGAGAAAAACTGGACCTGAAAAAATAAAAAATCAATAATAAAATATAGAGTATATCTATTAAGGGATGATTTAATAACATATATATATATATATATATATATGTGGAATAATGTTTTCCCGGGTTGGCCCGCGTTGATTGTTGAGAATAACTCGACGTTCTCTCCTTTTGGTTGTTTGGATTGTTTTTTAGGAAGTGTTTTAGTTGGGTGGTGTGGTGACGGTTGTCGCGTCGGCATAGATCCGGAGCCTCAATCTGCCTACTCCCCGGGTCGAGGTGACGGTTGTCGCGTTGGTTGGCTCGACTCGGATCCGGGGTCTCAATCATCGAGATGTAGGCAGATTGAGGCCTCGAAGTCAACCCAAACAAAACACTAACAACACAACACCTAACCAAGCCCCCTCTGGACCTCAGAGCGAAATCCAAACCACCGCCACATCCACCGACCTAACTTGGGGACTAGCAAGATTGCGACC
>JAAAKE020084824.1:0-22582 GCA_010014785.2 Anisolabis maritima | reverse complement strand
CATGGGCAAACTTTTACCCAACCCCAGTTTAATTCAAATCGCGACCGGAAGGCGGCTCTCCACTCCGTGCCCCCCCCCCCCCCCCCCAACACAGAATACCTCTACCCACAGACATGGGAGTTGAAGGGACAAAACCAACCCCAAATTTCATTCTTGTAATTGGCTAATGCCTCTGCTGATGATCGATCCGGAATACCATTTGAGTGATTGGATTACGTTAACATTCTTTGACACTCGTCGGTGTGTATATACGATATAAACATACAGTCCAAACAGATGCTTATATTAAATAGGCAGGCGAGCAGGCACACCCCTCTGGGAAATTTATTGACTTTTTATTCCCTTCCTCTATGAATCTCTGTTTTAATCAGACCTCTTTAAAAGCGTTTTGTTGTAATTTAATTCAATTTTCTCGATACTTATCCATTTTAAAATAAGTTAGATTTATTATTTCGTTACTAGTCGCGTAGCGGTCCAGGGATATTAGAATATGCTTCATTGGATTTTTATTTTCATCCTTTCTATAGCTTTATTTATGTTTTTAATTGATTGATTAGTAGTCAGTTGCTATTGGTGTAATGCTAATTTTTTCTGTGTCTTGTTTTGTGTTTACTGCCCTATCTCTGTTGAGGCGGATATAAAAAAAAATTCTAATATCTCTTTTTTGAAATCATTATTTTCAAATTTTAAGCGAAATTCAAGTTTTGATTGTTGTCAAAGGCGTGTTTGGTGATGCATTGAATTGATCCATGTAAAACATTTTTCAGATCTGATGAAAGCAAAAATATTTTTGAAACGTTATCTTAATAGATGAATAAATCACTTTAAAAAAAAAAGCACAACCCAATTAAAGCCAAATTTTCAGCCTATTCATTTTAATTTCCAAATATTTAAAAGTATATATGGCCTCAAATGTTAACAAAATTTCAAATACATAAATATGGCTCAAGACGGCTCAAGCGAAGATTAGATTATGAATCAAGTTCTTTACCGTTTAAGTGCGGCCGAGATATAAGCGATTTTATCATTTGATTAATAAAAAATGTAGAATATTCAAAGCATGATTTAACATTTTCAGATATGATCTTTGATTGTTATTGTTTAAAATTTTTCGGCATCTTAGGCTTAATAGACTTTTTAACGAATTTTAATAATTATATTGTATTTACATTATTCAAACATATTTATTTATACTATGATGTTATGCTCATGTGTAATCATTTGAATACTCTGAATGAATGGCATGTTACAAGAACTTTTTTGCTTAAGTAGACGCTACTAAAATCTTGGACATAATTTTCCAAACTTCCTGTAAAGTATAGTTTTTGCATTTCCCAATCTTATTTACCTGATATGATTATTGAAGAGTTTTCTTTGGAGCTTAACGCCTCTCCGACCTTTTATCGACATCCTTAAATCCCCTTTCTAAATCCTGCACTTAAACTTTCTTCTTCGCTCTTTTACTTTTTCACCCTCTTCATTAAACTAATCTTATCCTAATATCCTCGTAAATATAAAAGCATCTCAGTTAACTATCAGAAACTAAAACCAATATACCCCTCTAATGGATATTTATCACATTCATTTTTACTTTTTTTTTTTGATAAGAATAAGGTTTTTAAAATCGGAACAGTAATGACGGACATCCGCGAAACGTGACAAAAAATGTTAAGAGTTAAATAAATTTAAGATCTAAAGAAACTTTCGAACACAAATATAGCTTGCAGTATTCATATGATGTCCGAGATGAATAGCGTACTGAGTACTCGACCGCGGTGGGCAGGGGTGGGGGTACCCGCAATGAGCGCGTAATTTCAAACTATTACTTCTCTACTAGTTTTTGGACTATGAAATTAAGTTTGACTAAGACTCGTACAGATTGTAATCTTTGGTGAGGGTTTGTTATAGCTCAGTTATCTCAATCCTCATATTAATTAAATCCATTTTAAAAGAAAATAATATATTTATTCTATTAAACTCCCCCTTAATAAATAAAGCATTTTTGGTTTAATTGTTTCAATATTAAAAGTTTCGACCATATTCTGTGGCCTTCTTCAGGTAAAATTCATATTGAAATCAAAAGATATAAACTGAATTGTTCCTTATTTATAATGCAAATAAATCACCATGAAAACCAAAAATGTACTTTATTTATTATTGAAAACGCATGAAAATTCCTCAATTCCAAAATCTAAATTTTCCCCTCCACTACATAAAAAATTGAATATATTTAAAATTCCTCATTAAAAAAACTAATATAATAATGACGTTTATGACTTCAAGTCATTATTAGGTTATCTTAGGAAAAAATAATGGCAATCAGATGAAAAATAAAATTAAACAAAAATTTTTTTTTTATTATTACACTGTGTAATTAAAAAGTAAGGTTTCCACATGAAAAAATCGATATGTCCGGGAAAGTATAGACCACATCTAGACGAATTGTGATGTTCATATTGCCAGATCATGTCATATGCATTTTTAATTCACATTTTAATTTTTTCATATCCTAATGTTTCATAATCATACTTTCTTTTTTTTTTTAATTAGTTTCTGGCATTACCATCATTATTATTTATTTATTCAATATTTCATTCATCACATTTAAAACAAAAATATATTTTTATATAGCTTCTACCGGAAAGTTCTGTTAGATTTTTAGACAAAAAATAAATTAATATTTGTTATATCCTTATTTTATAGTAGCGGTCTCTCGGTCCTTTAATCTATTTCTTTTTTTATTGATATTTTTTTCTATAATTTGTTACAAATTTTATATTTATTAATATCATTTTTAATTATTTATTTTTTTTTTTGGATAATTTGATATAAATTGATATTATATATAGATATCATGTTTAATTATTATACATTTTTATTCAACTATTTTATCTATTAATAATTACTTTAATTAAAAATTCTAGGAGAGCAAGCTTTGCTCTGTATACTATGTTTCTAAAGTCACTTGAATCATTTGTTTTGTTTTGAAAAATACCCACTTGCAATGTTATGATTTTGACACCTGTGGATATTTATTGACACACCTGTTGATCAATTACTTTAATTAAGAAAAAACCTACCAAAATGAGTTTTCCCGAAGATGAAACCTCAACAGATCGATATGCAAGCCCAAAACTCTCCTAATATGTGAATTTCAAAAAAATCCTTAGTGCTGTTTTCGACCTCAAAAAATATACATATATATATAATAGTAAAACAATAATTGTATATATATATATGGAATATTCTAGAACATATATATATATATATATATATATATAATTATTGTTCGTATAATAAGATTAGATAGATATATTATATTGTCTCTCACACGAAAAAAAAAAAATTCTGAAACATAAATTGATAGAACTTTGCTTTGTGCTAGTTTCATCTAGAAAATCCGACAGAATTTTCCAGAAATTTCCTACCACTTTATGAGTCCACAGCAGTTCCAGGGGAGGAAGTAGCATATCAAAGAGCTCTGCTGTGGCCTATTTCCGTTGGTTTGGCGGGGTTGGCTTACATCGGTATAATCAATTTAATCACACAGTTTTGCTATTATTTTCATTTTCAGTTTCTATAAATAATTATAATATTTTGAAATTTATATTTTAAAAATGTATGCTATATATTTACCTCACGGATTCATAATTGAACTCATTGAATACATGTTTTTATCATAATGCTGGTCTCAATTCATATTAATTTTAACATTATTTAAATTTCAAACTAAAATTATTATGAAACTTTTTCAATTTTCGCGAAAGTTTGTTTTTCAACTCAATCTCAAAAAGCACTAAAATTCATATAATTCAAATAAAAATAAAAACGTAAATAAAAAACGCATATGACATAATCTGGCAATACGACCATCACAATTCGTCCAGATTTGGTCTATATTTTCGCACACATATAGAAAAGTATTTTTTTTTTTTTTGGATTTTTTTTATCTTGGTGTCATAATTTTTTCCTAAGATAAATTAATAATTATAATACTAAAAAGATGGGCTCACTCGAATTCACATCATTATCTTTTCATTAGTTATTCATATAATGATGAATCATAAATTGATACTCGAGGATAAAATCCACGAGCTCACCAAATCTATTTTCTATTTTTAAACTACTTATTTTTATCTTAATAATTTTTATTAGACTTTTCAGCATCTTAACTTAGCGTGAACCACGTGTCTTAGATAATTACTGAGATAAGAAGCACTAATGAAATAAAAAGTAAAAAATCCTAAAAAGGCTCTAGAAGTGTTTAATAATAAATAAGTAAAAAAAAAAAATTATTTAAATTATATTGACTACCAATTAATTTTAATAAATAAGGACGGAGTTTAAATGGCCACAGATACCGAAAGGGACTAAAAAAAAAAATTGCAATTAATAGAACTTATAGTTTTAGAGAAAATTAAAAAATAATTGTACGTTTAAAAATGAAATTATTGGGACATTTTATACATACGGCGGAGGAGGATGGGTTGAAAAATTCCTCAAAAATAAGTTTGTTTCTAGCAAGACGTTGATAATATTAATATAATATAGAAAGGGGTTACAACCAGGATTAAGAGCCTATTTACAAAAAGCTTTTTATTTGGTTTGTGTTTATTTTTACCAGGGATTGGTTCGTAGGCTCCCTGAGGTCCTCGTTTCGACTTACACTCTTAATCTATAAAAACAGAAGGCAAAGTATATAGAGAACATTAACAACAATTTTTAAAATTTCATACATTAAAAAAATTTTTGTTTCTTATTTAAAATAGTACTAAATAAAGTTGTAACGCGTATTATTGATATGATACATTTTTAACTAAATTTTTATTGGATGAAATGGAAAGTTTTTTCAATCAATTCACTTCTTTGCTCGTGTTTTAAGAATATTGCAAAAGGCTTAAGTGTAAGCTTAAGAATAAAATGGCGCGAGTAAATAGGAAACTAGTGTAAATGAACTAATCTTCCTCTGGGATACAATTTAAATGGGTAAAAACTATCATGCATGTATTTTATTTATTTTACAATTTTTATTTAATTTTACAATGGCCGCATAACAGAAAAACTCCATTGAGTGGCTCTACAAAAAAAATACAATAAAAATTTTTTAGAACACAGTCTTAATGTTAAAAAATCGAAAAAATCCCCTCATCTTTTTCGTATACACTTAGGCTATATAGGCGAGTTTTAGAAAAACTCTCCAGGTAAAGTAACATTTCCGGTTGCCGGAGTTGGATTAAAGTTTAACCGTGGTATCTGATGTTGATATAATATATGTATATAACGTTTGGTTGTCCTCATTACAATCGTATTTGAATTATCACAAAAAATGTTTCAGATTCCACTTGCGGTTTCCGGAATTACCCAAAAGTGGAGAGATATCTACGCGATTTTGCTGGAATGCATATATGTAAAATTTGGTTGATCTACATTAAAGCGTGCTCGAGTTATCGTGTTAACGATAGTATAAACACACACTCAAAGACATAATACGAAAAATACTATTTTCGGACTCGGGAAGGTCCATAAGATCAATCAAAATCCCCAGATCGAATTTTTGGATTTTACTTTAGTAGGGGGAAAGTATTGTAATCGTTCAAAAATTCGATCTGGAGATTTTGATTGATCTTTTGAACCCCCTGAGTCCGAAATACCATTTTTCGAATTAAATTGGGGTGTCTATGTGTTTGTTCGTTGACACATATTAATATAGATAAACCAAATTTTATATACATGTATTCCAGAAAAATTATCAATTTTTGAGCTATTTTCGACAACTGCAAGTGGTACTTTACCTTAGCGTTTTTCTAAAAACCGTGATAACTCACCTGTACATATGTGTATTCAAGCAAGTCGAAGGGAGGCCACTTCCGATTTTTTTAAAGGGAATTTCTACGTTTCATATCTATTAATATATTGTGGAGTTTTATAATTCTACTCCTGATTTTTGTGTTCCCTCTTTAGCATTCTAGCACTTCGCTATTGGGCGGATTTAAGAAACTCTGATTTAGTGAAAATGTCTTTGATATAATATCAGGTCCTCATGAACGAGCCGTCTAATGTACCCCTCCAAATTTATCAGCTAGCCCCTAAAAACCTTAAAAACTACCCCATAAATTTTTAAACAAAAATAGCCTTTTTTTTGGGGTGCATGAATTATTTAGAGTGGGATCATTACTTCTCAAAACTCCCCTTTTTAACCGTAAAAAAAAAAAAACATTCCTGTGGATATAATATTGTTCCCCCAAATAATTGGAATGTTTTTATTTAATCTATACGCTACATTGTACAAAACGTATTTATAAAATAGCAATTGTTTTTAATTATTTTATTTAATAAAGTTTATATATACCGAAATAATATAGGTAACACAATTTCCATTTTATTTTACAACCGTTTAATATCAATATTTAATTAAACTAAATATTATCATCACCTCCCCCTTTTTCTACCTCTTTTTTTCCACCGCTATTCGTTAAAATAAATTTTCATTACCCAAATAATTATTATAAAATAACTGATATAAATAATTCATTATTGACTGGATTTCAAGATTTACATTCGTATTTGAATTATCAAATTATATATGCAAATCTCTAATTAATATTTTTTTCTCTCTCTTCTATCATTAATTAATTTGTATTAATACTAATAAAATATGAAAATGAGATCAAGATATTAAATATATAAACTTGATGAATTCGTAGCTATTTTATTTGTCGTTAAAACTTTATTGGCATTTATTAATTTAATAGTTAGCGTAATTCATTTCTCGTCTAAATAATAGGGTATTGTTTCAATACGATGACCTTCTATTAAAATTAAATATTTATTTACTAGTATATATTATTAGTACCATAAATATAAATTTATTTTAATAGCCCACCTGAACAACCTAATATAAAAACTTGATGACGATATAAATTATGAGTAATCTGTTCGCTATTAAATAGATTTCTAGCGAAAATATTTTATTATATGCTAAGAGAATCTTAGATTAATTTCATGTATCTAATTAACCAGGTTTGTTTTAAAGTTCAAGCTTTTTCCCTCCATTAAAAAATGTCATTTTATTTATATCATCAATATAAATATATTTATTTTTTTTAAACAGATTTGTCAAAAAAAAAAATTAAATTAAAAAATTGCTAAGCATGAAATTTTGTATCGATTGCTTAAGCCATTTTGACATGTAGTAGATACATATAAAGATAAACCTACATTGATTGATTGGAAAAACCACTTTTTAGGTATCAAGGGACATGAAGGTGAAATCTCTCAAAATCTCAAGAGAGCTTTAAAATTTTGTCTCTCATGAGTGAAGTGAATATTGAATCCATGTATACAGTAAGGGAGTTTAAAAAAAATAACTTCTTTAAAATTGTTTAATATATTAGATGAGATCTTCAAAAAATTTATTTCATTTAAAAAAATATCAAATCAATTTTTCCATTTAAACTTGACGACCAGGTGGCTGTAAATTTTAAATGATGAAAAGAGGATTAAGCAGCCAAAGGAAGAACCTCTCTGAAATTTGATGAAACTTCTCTCTTTTAATGTAATAAGGCCATAATAAGTCAACTAAGAGAGTGTAAGTATATTGAATTGTCAAGCTTATATTATTTATATACATTATGTTTGTATAGAAATTTACTTATATATATATAGTTAGATAATTCCAGCTAATATATACAGTGTGTTCAGGTCGAAACAATTAGTTACTTCATCACATGAGAGGTGTATATAAGCTAGAGACAAACTATTATTATTTTGAATATGCGTATATGAAGAAGAGAGAATTTTGTACAAAAAAGGAGTTAAGGAGGGATGTCCAGCCCTAAAATTTACATAAATAACCTGGAAGGAGAATGGGAGTGAAAACGGAGGAAGAGAAAGGGTTTATATGTGCAACTTTTTTTCTGGCTCCAGTATCTATTGACATGTAAACAAAGCTTTATGCATTAAGCTAAAAATAATCTATTAAAACATAAGCTCTGAATCCGGCTTTATTATGTGCAAAATCCATTATAAAGGCGGGAGCTGCTTCCCCTTTTTTTCCCTACGACAGAACGTGAATTATTGACCTCTCTTTAAACTGATTCCTACAGAAATTTTGATTACCCCAGCTGTTTTCCCAAGAACATGCATCAAAAAAAATTTAATTTTCATTGTTATCAATAAATGAAGTTCGAAAAAGAAGAAAAGACACTTTGCTCTATTTTTTTTTTTTTTTTTTTTCTTGAGAGAGAGAGAGAGAGAGAGAGATATGAGTTATCAAAATATTGTCTCCTCTGAATGAAAAAAGCAAATCATCTGGAGTATTGTTGAAATATTATTCAAGGAATGAATCTAGAAAGTGATTTCTGAGAGAAATTGAAAAAAAAATCCACTCATATTTTTTTTTTAATTTCCATTTCAGATTCTGGATTTTAAAAGGATATAAAATGTGATATTAAAGGATTTTTTTGCAAAAGTTAACCAGTCAGACTTTCATATAAAAAGAGTTGTCATTTTAATTCTAAAATACTCGTCAAACTTTTTGTGATCTCTTCTTGTTTGTCATCTGAAAAAAAGTCTAAAGTTGCAAAATAGAAATGACAATCTTTTCTTTATTAGTTGTAATAAAAACTCAAATAATTACATTAATAAATAAGATATAGTCAAAAAATCTACCAATTTTCTATTAATAAAATTATTTGTTGAAATGGATTTTAAAAGGAAATATGAAGCTGAAGGAGCCCTTGTTTTTTGTGCCAGAGGTCTAGGCCTTGTTTCACATTCCAAGGGACAGTGGTTCGCTTCCCGTCCTGAGCGATAAAATTTTTTTAAAATTATGTTGGCCCCCAATTAATTTAAATAAATATAGATGGAGTCTCAGTGGCCTCAGATGCCGAAAAAGAATTAAAAAACAAAAACCAAATGGTATTTGCTACTGAACTTTAACAAAACTCACCAATTGTGGAAAACGAAGAAAAACAAACAAGATAACACTTAGAGTCATCTCTGTCCTTTTCTTTTCTTACACTAAAGTCATATTCAAAAGTTTTTCTAATTGGTAACACAACTCAGATTCGAGTCCGGCTTGCCGTTTAAAATCTCACATGCAATCTCTTCCTGGAGTAAAAAAGTGGTAACTAATCCTCGGATTGGATCTCAGGTTGCAACACAACTCAGGTTTGAGACCCGATTGCTGCGAAGATTTTTTGAACATTACCAAATGTTTTGGGGTAGAAAAGGGGGAGATATATTTTTTTATATATATATTTATATACTTCCCCCCCCCCCCCCCCTCCGCCAGTACCAGGTACTATTGGCACAATTTGCGACTGGAAACTCGAGCCCCCAAGAGCTGTTGAACCTTGGATGGGTGTCCTCAAGGAACAAGGGCATTGAAGGCTTGTCGGAAGTCGCCGATACAAATTTTCCTCATAATAAAATGTATATTTTAAAAAAGGGCAGCCAAAATTGAAATAAAAAAAATTGTATATGTCTAATAGCCTCGGATGCCGAAAAGACAAAAAAATTGACTAATTTTTTTTTTATTTTTTACAAATTTGTTTCTTCATTATTATTAAATCTCTCCTATCAAATTTGACTTTTCCTTTACTAATTAATTTAATCTAGTTTGTCTATTTTCCCGGTTTTCGCCTGTGTGAATGAGAGCATGTAGCGTTGGTGTGTATCTCTAGAGGTTTTCTCTAACTTTTATTGAAATTGAATTCAATTACATATTCTATTTACTATCTTATTTATTTATATGCCTAATTAATTTCAAGCAAATAATTCTAAAGAATTAAGCTTTTAATAGAATAGAGGGAAGTGGGGGCAATTGCCTCGCCATTGCGGAATAATGTGATATCAACTAAAAAATGCCAAATGTTCAGCCAGCGGAAGACGAGTGTCACATCCACACAAGTGAGAAAACGTGCCCCCTTTTTTTTGCACTAGACCGAAAACATTTTCACACGTAGATATAAAGCTTACAAAAAAAAAAAAGTTTTGCTGTCAGAACCCTAAGATTGATAATATCAAAATGGTTGCAAGAGAGAGAATACCCACCGCCAAATTTAAGATTTTTTTAATTTGTAAATTTTGCTTTAAGGCAATCAAATTGAATTGAAATAGGCTTATGTTTGTCATAAACACTCATCATATAACAAGATAAATATTTATTTTTCCTATAAATTTATTTTATAATGATCCAATTTATAAATTTTCAAACCAGCTGAATCTCTTCTAAAGGAGCTCTTAAGTTTAAAAAATGTCAATTAATCAGGCGAATAAAAAGAAAATGACGTAAATGCACACTCGACAGACAGCCTCCCCTCCTCCTGCTAATGGATCACTATTTAATCAGCGCCTCTCGTTGAAAGCAACTTTGACGAACCTTAATAGATTCCGGCAAAAATGCTCTCTAAGAGGTCTTCTTTCACCAGCTATTATCATTTATAATGCTTAATGGCGTTAATAACAAAATAAACAAACATTTGACAAATATTCAGCATATCCTAAATAGCAAGCCTTTTTATAATATTACTTATTTGATTCTTGTTAGCTTAATTTTAATTTAAGGGGTACTGGAAGTCGCAAAAGCCTCGAGATGTATTTAAAGATCTAAAAAAAAAAAAAAAAAAAAAAAATTAGATTGGGAAAATTTTTTTTGAAAAATAAAGGAACAAAAATTTTTAAGGCTAACTTGCTGGATGCATTGATTATGATAGGAAATGGAGAAAACAACCAGCCGCTTTCAGTCCAACAAACAAACTTGAATGTAAATATTTCGAATTGCCTAGACAAATTGTCTTCAGGGTAGATATAGTTAACAATTAAAATGTACAAAAGGCAAATATAGTAAATGATAAGTAAAAAAAATAATTTATTTGTTACATGAATTACAAATATAATAAAATACATTTGCGCTCTAGGCGCTGTAATAGAAATAATAGTTTTTTCTGCGGCTTCAGACTGTCTCCTGGATTCCCTCTCAATGATGCACTTCTTCGCTAGGAGTGTCCTCAAACTAGGACAACCTCCCTAGCATAGAATATGTTGGTTGAAAGGCACCGTGTTGAATTAGATATACGAGCAGCTAGTAGATAGAAATGAGTATAGGAAGAGGAGTTAGAGTTAGGAAATAAAGTAACTTCACAGGTTTCCGATAGATGGCTGCCGCCAGAGGGCGGCTGGGTTTAAGGTGTGTGTCTCCATGCACAAAAACACCTCGAGGCAATAACCGGGGACCCCGGTAGATGAGTCTATATGGACCAAATGAAATAAAATAAAGTTACACTACTATATTTGTCTTTTGCATTTTTTATTTGATAAATAGATCTGCCCTGAAGATAATTTGTCTACACAATTCGAAATATTTGCTCTAAAGTTTGTTAGACTGAAAGTGGTTGGTTTTTTCTTCATTTTCATTCATAAAAAATTTTATCTTTAAAAGAGTGACTTAGAGACCATCATTTATGGAGCAAAGACAAATTAAAGAAGAGTTCATCCAGTGTAATTTCATTTAATTAAAAAAATTGGGAGCATCTTCAGAGGAGTTTCTATGTCGACTCTCTCTATCTCACTATATTTTTTCCAGTAGGTTGTACTTTAAGGCCTGTATTCTTCTTTGAATATATATATATATACCACGTAGTTGCACTATTATATTTATTTATTCTCTTAAACTCCCCCCCTCCCTCCATCACTTCTCATTCAGGGACAAACATGTAAAAGAGGGGAAAAATTTATTAAAGCAGATTAGTTTGTTGAATTTTTTTTCTTTAATACTCTCAGAATTTTTCTTGACCATTTCAGACCGCACGACCTGCCAACGAATTCAGTGACTTTTTTCTTGAACGTATTTGCAATCATTAAATGAATAAATTTTTGTCTCTAATCATTATAGAGAATAGTACTAAAGCGGTGATTTCCACCTGTGTAAAAAGATTCATTGCTTTTGTAAAATTACATTTATAGTCTCGAAACCAGAAAGCAAAAATGAAAGAATTTAAAAACCCCAGGGTAATAAGTTGACATCCACTATTCTAAAACTTCTCCCTGATGGCTTAAAAATTTGCATTTGACTTTTTCATCCAAAATAATTTTTTAGATAATGAGCCAAGTAAAAAAAAAACATTTTCCTCTCTGAATGTGTTGTTGTGACGTCCAGAACTCACCTGAGCCTCGGGGTTGAATCTAATTGAATCTCCCTCCCCCTCCCGTCCCTTTATCATTAAAATGTAATAATTAATTTTAAAGATAATTTGTGTATAGGGCGAACACCTCGGGCTCAATTCAAAAACTGACTCCAGGGCTACAGCCCTCCCCCTCCCCTGCCTGGTTCATGTTATTTATTATTGGTTCTGATGAAAAATGTTTACACAAAAGAGTTAACTATATGTAGGTTTTAATCACTTAACTGATCTTCAAGTCTATTTATTTTCTTTAAAGAAATTTGATTCTCCTCTTTCTGAGAATAGAGAAATGCTGAAAGAAGGAAAAAAGTTTCAAAACGGACATTGAATTTTAGAGTTTAAGAGAAAACTCCATATCAATATAATAAGACAAAAATTATTTATATTATGTAACTAATTTTAATAAATAAATAAATATTATATAATTTATTAATGTAAAATTTTATCTAAATTTTTTATCACATTGCTTATTTGCTGGAAAAACCTTCAAAGAAAAAAAACATTTTTTTTACACATTTTTACAGATTCTAGATAGATTGATAGAGGTTTAATTCTTTTAGGAATTCATTGAAGTTCTTAATACCATCTTATTTCTTCGGAATTGATTGTATTTATTTCTTAATTCGCTGTAGACAGGGCAGATTAATTTAATGGTTGTGATTTGGGTATTGTGGTGGGTGGGTCTTGTTCTTTAATGCAGGGCTTCTCAAACTTTTTTGGATCACCGCCCCCCTTGGTTGTCACTATTAGTAATAACTTCATACCTACCTCCCTCCCTACCATTCTTATTATTCCTTAAAACTTCAGTAAGAGAAAAATCTGTTAAAAAATAATAAAATTATACAAATGTAGATGATTTTTTTTTTAACTTTTTACTCTTCCAATTCTTTTTTTTTTTTTACCAATTTAGACTTTAAAAATATAACAAATAAGCACAAGCCAACACAATTTGTTATCTCATCACGCGAACACGGTATATATTAGCTGGAAGCATCTAAATATATGATAATTTATATACAATGTTATGTATATAAATAATATTAACTTAACAACTCTATATATTTACATTCTCTTAGTATTAAAGCCGAAACGTTTCAACAAATTTGAGAGTTTTATTTCTATAGAGGTTTATTCTTTCTTTCTTCTCTCTTTCTACATCAAATAGTCTATTTGTAAATGGAATCGCCTTTAACTTGCAGTCCTCTTCATCTCGGGAAAGTGTAAAGGAAATTTGAGTGCACAGATGACATTTTCTATTTAAGCTTAGAAATAAATATCTTAATTTGATCAACGTTTGGCACGGCTCGAATGAAATTGGCAACTTATTGGTGTTATTTTAAAGAGAAATTATTCAATAACGTGGGAATTTATATTTAATGACAAAATTAAATTTATAAGGGAATATTTTCAACGGTTAATGTTATTGTTTAAAAAATTTCTTTTGAACTGATAGTCAGAAATTATGCTTTGCAGGAATTTGTTGATTGTGCCGAAATATAGAGTATCAAACATCATGTAAATGATACATTAATTTAAAAAAAAATCGATTTCTACTAAAAAACAATAAAATAAAGCAAAATAAAGATAATTGGAGTGAATATTTACTCAATCCAACCAAATGATGTTTCGGGCCTCGATCCCCTGGAAATTTTATCTTTATGTGTTTATAGTACTTAATCTAAGGATCTCTATATTCATATTTTGCTGACTGATATGGCCTTGTTTGAAACAGTCGTTTTTTAAATAGAGATAGTTAGAATCAGTTAAAAGTGTGTTGGGACTCTCCACTTTCACTACGGACGTGCTACTTTTACACCAGGACCCAGGGCCCAGCCAAACACAAATTCATCTCGCAAAAATTTTTCATCTTCATATTTTCTCCCAATCGAGCCCCATTAAAGCTCGGGGACCTAGCTTAAAATTAAATTAGGGGAATCTGAAGGGCGGATGGCGGCAACCGGGATAGTAAAATTTCCTTGATTTACTCATATTTACAAAATACATTAAATAAACAAAATTAAAATTTTATCATATTAATTTCACCTTCTAACCAAGTTTGGTAATTACATAGGCCTACGTGTAAATATTATATCGTAGAATTCTAATAAATATCTCAATGAGGTGAAGGCATGTTTGTTTTTGGAGTATTTGACTTTACTCTTAATTCGTTTTGTCTTCTCATGATATATTTGCATTTCTATTTATTTTCATCAACTATACTATTGCAGTGTCGAACGCAAATTCATTTGAACTTTTTTATTCAAATTTTATAGAGTAACTATTAATTTTCTTTCCATAATTATCACTACCTTTCAATGTTAAATATCCTATTATGCCCTTTTAGAGCAGTGACAAGGCTCTCATTTCACCACCCATGGATCACTGGTTCGCTTCCTTTATTCCCCCAATTTATATTATATTTGATTTAAATAAATATGGCATGTTAATACTTTATGTTTTGAAAATTTATTTATGTCAATATGGCTATTGCTATTGTGCACTTTTTTTTAATTTCAAACCTCGCATTTATTTGATTTTACTAATTTAACATGAATATATTTTTTATTTATTTATTTAACCTTTTTCCAATTTATCGAGGCAGAGGTAGAGAATATTTTTATAATTACTCTAAAAACTTGCATTACGACTTTTTTTTTAATTTTTTTTATTTCATTTTAAAGCTCTTTGTTGATTCACTTCTCGGAATTTTATGGCTTCATTATGAATATAAATGAAATATCAGAAAAACTAATAATGTTAATGATCAAATTATCAAAATGTTATCATTTAATTAAGGAATTAAATATTTTCAATTAATTTTATCATTCTAGATTTATTTTATTATTTTAAATTCTCATTAAAAATAAATCAGATGCCCACGAACGACCAGAGTGACGTCAGTCATGAACTCAATGTTACTCATGGAGTAGTGCAACTTTTTTGTCAAAAAATCATCATTAAGCTCTACTCTTTTATAAATCCTTAGAATATATTTAAAATTGGAGGGTGAAATCGCTGAATTAACATGAAAAATAAAAAATAAACAGCCTTTGTCGAAACCCTCCTTTAAATTTTAATTTTCATAAATTTGGGCCTTTCATACAGACATAAAGATTTTATTATTTATACTTGGCGGTCCCTGCAACACTGCTTGATCAATTTGCGGACAGAATAGTTTTTTTTAATTTTTAAGTCATTTTCGGCTGCTGAGGCCATTTTGACTTGATTTATATATATATTTATATTTATATAGTGAAGAAAATTTGTAACGAGGGCTTTCGGCGGATGTTCAACCCTTGTTTCTCGGAGGCCACCCATCAGAGGTTCGGCTTGGCCTTGCTTAAGAACAATAATCTCGAGGGCAGTTACTCTTCGCTCCTCCAGGCAGAATAGTTAGGGTTAGAATAATATACATACGTGATGACAAATAGAAGAAACTCTGAAATTTTATTTACTTTATTTTTTTGACTTCTTTTTATTTGAATAAAATATACAATAGGCCCTACCCCCCTCCCTTCGTGGCCGAGAGGTTAAAGACACTTATATTGTCAGTATAAAAGCCAAGGGGTGTAGATTCGAATCTCAAGCAAATGAAAATTTATTTCAATTAGTTTCCAAATGGTTTAAATAAATATGCCTGGATAATATGTATCGAAAATAAAATTTACATTGCTCCCTCAATTTCTGAAAAATATAATAAAAGTAGCTCAAAGAAAGAGAAAATAAGAAAATGCAAAAATACTCAGGATAAATGAATAATTAATCTTGCTTAGAATAATTAATCCTCACTACCCCAAAATATATTTATAATTGAATTAACTTATCCTTATCCATTCTCTTTCTTTTTTACATCTCCCTTTCTCTAAACGGATAAGTGCGAATATAAAATAAAAAAAGAAAACAATTTTCTTTGACGTTGTTGTTTTAAATAAAACGTCCTCTTCGCTTTTTGCTTCACATTCACAAGAGGATGTTTATATTTTTTTGCACTCAGCTCGAACGTCGCTGAGACCATATAGATTTAGATTTAGCCCTCGAAAGATTTTGACATTTGGGATTGAAGGGGATTCCGGAGCTTTTTCCTCAATTTGCACCAATCCTTTTCACGGTTTAAATTCCCATCAGGTTATTTTTCTTTTAGTTTATGGCTTCTCTATATATCTATTTAGAGCCGTTTTATTTTATTTATAAATAATTTAAATGATTATAGCCCCTGAACTCTAAAGAAGAGAGCAAAACTCTCTATTCATAATCTAAGGTTCACTTCCTAAGCGAAGAAATTTATTTATATTTTATTGGCCAAAAAATAATTGAAATAACTATGGCTAGGTTCGGAAATTTTTTTTTATTAATTATAGTCGAGCTGTTTTCGAAATTTTAGAAACGTGTATACAGGCAGGGAAAGAATAAATAAATAAAGTAGACTCTCCGGTTTAGTTCAAAAAATTATGTTTTATGTTTTACGTTAATGTTTTGTTTATTTTAAAAGTGTATGATACATGATTTTGTTTCCGGCAATTAAGTTAGACATAAAATTTATTTTAAAATGTGCACAATATTTTTATTCTTTCACTTCCTTTTTCTGTAATAACTTTTTAAAATCTAGAGTACAGTATATAACTGTTTTTATTGATTTGGGTGGGTAGGAAGCAAGCCCCGCCTATCCGGCTTTTTACTTTCTCTTACCTATATATGAAATATATAGTGATAAAATATTGCGATCACAAAAAAATCGATGTCAAAATTTCAACGGAAATACACGTTTTGATGTCCCCTGAGACTAAAAAAATCTCGCAGCGATCTGTGTGTGTTTGTATGTGAACAAAATTTATCAACAACGAAAAAACGTACGAGGTTGGAATTTTATATTTAACTCTCGTCGCTTGCACCTCGAAGCTTTTTAAAAAAATCGGTCAATGAGTTCTAGTACTGATTTTACATTTTTAGATTTTCTTAAAATTTGCTTCAACGATTTTGATGAAAATTCATAGATTAATTATTTATTAGTTGATCTTCGAAATGTATTTATCCTTATCCCCCATAAAATTGTTTGGGCCTACTTTCCAGATGTAGTCTTTTGTTGCGGGATTAACCGCTGTTTTTTACACTATTCTAACGAAATTTATTAAATTGGCATTAAACCCAGGGAACGGACGCCAAAAATCTGGTGTGACAGCAGATCACTCAGCTTTTCTTATCTTAGATAAGAGAAAGTTGTGTGATGTACGCTTAATCACAACAGATTTTTTCTTATCTGGACTGCCCTTCCGGCATATTAAGCCGGATAGTTGGGAATCGATTGTACTAAATTAATTTTTTTAGAATTTTTAGAACAAAATATTCTTCCAATGAATGTCACTCTTTGGATAAACAGATTTATTCGGGTTGCCTATATACAGGCGCTTTTTTAGTATTAATTTATAATAAAATAATACTTCTGTTTTTAAATCGGGACACCCCGAACGGAGTTTGACCTCTGCCTTAGAGGCATTCAAAGAGGTTAATTCGAAACATCGACGGAAATAGATTGTAATTTGTGGGGGCCTGGTGCAGTCAGGCGAACAATCAAAGTAAATATGTTCTGTTACCAAAGTTACATACCATTTCCAGGACAACAATTTTTACAATTGTTCAGTAAATTTATTTTACGAGAATTCATTGGATCTTTGTTTACACCTGAGAATTTTCCGATGCCTACAATTAACTTGTATATCAATCTTAATAAAATAAATAATTTATTATTTATTTGTTTTGTATGTTCTGGGCGGTTGTCCTTTAGAAAATATCTACATTTTTAATACATATACGATTAAAAAAAAAGAAACACGAAAAACATCCAATAAAAGTCTTCAATTATATAATATATTTATTATTTTAATATTACATCCATAATTTTAAGCAGTATATAGCTTATTTAATTTTAATTCTAATCAAATAATGCATCAAACTAAAGAAACGCTACTCTGAAATTATGAAAATTGACCGCTTGACTTGTTTTCCATGAAGATGTGCGTGACAGGCGAACGAAATGTTGGCAGTAAAAACATATTCGTTTTGATTGTACATCCGAGAATTCCATCTCTCACTCATATTAATAAATTAAAAAATACAAAAAATAACCCGAGTACATTTTATTAAATAATTCTCGGTTATTCATGAATACAATAAAGAAAATCATTTTGTTGAAAGTTTTTCGTGCATATCAGCATTCATTCATCTAATAAAGAATTTGATCTTTTATTCTCTCCATATTAAAATCACACATCGCCTTAACAATTAACAAGTTAACACTAATAATAAATTAATTTAATCTCGTGAAGCGGATATTATTTTAACATTTACTCACCTGAACATAGGTTAGTAAATATTTTATCAACCACTAACTGAATGTACCTAATATTATAATTAATTCACCGTTGTACCAATAAACAAACTTATGAGCGTATCCACCAACGGATTTCGATCAAAAATTTTACATTTCTTCTCTTTACGCCTAGTGGTTTATTAATTAATTTTTTTCGAATTTTTATTCTTTATACTGAGACCTAATTAAAATGTTTTTTTTTTTTTTTTGTTACTTAAGTTTTAATTAAAGGATTCTTTAATTAATTGCAGCTTTTATTTATAATTCTCTTTCTCCATAATTTTTAATAACTAGTTTAAAAGCTTCTCTTAATAAATTAAATATTTTGTATTTTTGTTTTTAAATGGAGGGAGGGAAATCAGAATTTCCGCTTTGATGTATATTTTTTTTATTTTTAATGTCGACATCTTAACTGCGCCCTGGGGGATCATTCAAGCTCCGGCCTTAACCTCATAATTCAAGAAAAAACATGTTTAATGAACAATAAAATTTTAAATTCATATATATACCTGTCTAAATATTTTAATGAATTAATAAATGACTACTACGATGTTGTAATCATCTTGTTAATGGGTTAACTTCAATCTATTATCCGTTTCATCAAAGAATGAATCAGGTCTTTTATCATAAGAGATTGAAATGTTACACCAAATAAAACACCCAAATTGTTAGGAGGTCCATAATATCAAATTTTATTTAATTTTAAATTTATTTTTATAATTTTAGATATATTAAAAACAAGAAATACTCTTTGTTCCTTGGGGTTACCCATCCGAAATTCAGCGCTGCTTGGTCTTGCTTGTCAAATACTTCTTGGTCTCTGTTGCTCTTCTCCCCAAATCAGAAAGGGATAATATAAAAGATTTACAATTATGTGATTAATGTTTTTTTTCATTGAGACTTCGAACGTTTCACTCTCCCCCTTAACGTGTTGAGATCTTCGAATGTCTCGCAGAACAGGAGAGGATTACAAAATACAATTTTCCCTTTGTTAGCACAACCACAACCTCCCGCCGCAGCACATCAATTCACGAGCAGACATTAAACCCCATCCTCTTATTACTACAGCGATGCGGTTCCAAATGTAACACGCACAGACCAAAAACGACTTTCTTAAAGCATCACCCCACCACCAACCAAAGGGAAACAGGATTAGATTCTGTGAATCATGACGAAAGGGAGACGACGAGTACACAAATAGCGAGATTCTTGAATTTATTATGAAGAGACTTCGCCGCCCTTCACAACATCCATCAAGCCTAATCCAATAGAGGGAAGGAAATGGGATCAGGCTCTACTTGTTTTTACTAATCATTTTATACGGATAAGAAAAATTTTTATTGGATTCGTAAGACAAGGAGGCGCCTTCCCCTCTTCTGAAGTTTATTTATTTTACCGAGGATTTCATTCTAAAAATGGGAGACTTACGAAATTAGGTTCCCCCTTCTCTAGAAATTTTCCAAAGTTTGTGTCTCGGTAAATGCCAATCAACGCATAATAATTGTTTGATTTTACAAAATCTATCATCATATTTTACTTATACGAAATAAATATTTAATAAAATCTTTTTCCTCTCCTAATAAATATTTAGGTGCGAAATCAATTTCCCATATTTACTCTCCTTTTGTTTATGCACTGACCCCTTCACACCCCTCCTGGAATATTTCAGACATCTCCATGGAGTCATATATTATTCAAATTTTACGTATTAAAGGGGCTTATTTGTCAGACACTCAGTGGCTTTGCAGCTAGCATGGTGACTACGAGTTATCCGAGCAAAGGTTGACATGTGTTCCGATTCTTCATGTCAGGCTTACTCCATATCTAATACAATTAGATATCAACCCATAGGACTGTCCTGCTTGCAGCCCCTTTTATTTATTTTAAAAACTCTCTTGGCTAATATAATTTTATTTTATTTTTTAATAATTTAGATTTTATTGCTTAAAACGGGAAGCGAATCTCTGAACCTTGAACATAAACTTTTGCTCCAATGGTCATGGATGGCCTTGATTTTAAATGTAAATATGTCAACCTTTGAAGTGTATAATCCAAATTATATTTGATAAATAAAAATTTGAATTATTTATTTTATATTATTTTTCGGCTGCAGAGGCCATTTAGAGTTTGATAATTTACATTTGTAAGATTAATATCGATGGCTACCAGCGGGCATGCATAAGCCTTGTTCCTCGAGGTAACCCATCCGAAGATCAGCGCTGCTTATCAACAAAGATCTTGGTGGCTGTGGATCTTATTATCTGATTTAATAAAAATAAAAATACAATATCATGTAAAGAAGATCTTTGTCGGAAGGAAGTGCTAGGCTCGGTGGATTCATAAAATGGATTGAGATCAATTCTTTAAATTATTTTATAGAAATATTTCGCAAAAAAAGAAAGAAAAAAAATCATAAACTTGGTCTGTATTCTAGAAGCGCTTCATCTCCGCCGCTTCCATTTCCTGACTTTCTGATGTCATCAATAGCTCTTTAAACAATGAATAATCCACCTCCCAAAGGAAAAAATCTAAAGATTGAAAATACTTTAAAGGCCTTTATTTATTCAAGGGTTTATAAAAGCAAATAATTCAGTTGAATTAAAAAAAAAAAAAAAAAAAAAAAAAAAAAAAAAAGAAACATTTCATAAAAAATAAAAAAAAAAAAAAAAATTTTTAAAACAATTCTGTCTCTCTAAATGGAATTTCGTTATATTTAAAATTAATCTTTATTATAAAATTATGTTTATAATATTTTTCCAGGATATTCCACTCAATTTATAAAGTTTATATTTAAATGACAAATATTGAAATTTTCATTTAGAAAATTAAAATATATATCTAAAGAAGAAATCTTTTAATGATGACTCAAACAATACCCGCAGGGGTGTTGTCAATGTGGGGTGGGAGGAGGCCCGGGCCGCCTCGAAATACAAAATTTTGGTCTATTTGAATCATAAAATAAGGCATAAAAAAAATTTAAAGAACTAACGACTTAAGATCAAATAAAAATCTAATTTTTAAATTATTTGCAAGTGATTATTGTTGGATATTTCGGAGGTTATTTATACAACTCTCAGCTTTCATCAGCGGGTTAAAAATAATAAAATTTACAAAGGTGAGTTTATATTAAAAAGAATTATAATTAATAATAATTTTTATAACAATATTTGTGATGCTCACTTCACCTGAGCAATGTGAAATATATTTTTGTTGGTTTGTTCATAGAAGGACTGAATTATTATACAAGGATATAAATATTATATCTCCTCCTCTCCTAAGAACATGCATTGAAGCAATAAGCCTCAGCTCAGTCGGAATCAGGAATTTAACGTTAAGATTTTTTTCAAAAAGAGTCTGTTAGCTTTGCTAATTTTTCAATTCGGGTTTATTTACTTCTTCAACATATTAAGAGGCAAATGACTCCGGCATTAAAAAAAAGTAGACGAATTATTTAATAGAAAAGAAATTAATAAATTTGACATTTATTAACAATTTAATAAAATTTTATTATTTTTTAAACTTCTACGTCACTTTTGAAGTTCTCCGTAGAATTTATATTTTGTTTGATCTTAACTAACGCTTATAAATTCTGACAAGTGGAAACATTCGTTGGCATTTTTGACCACTTACTTTAAGTGATCTAAAGACCAGTAGTTGGAATTCTAAGCATATTTTATTTCAAGCCCTGCGAAAGAAATAAAAGTTAAGTGGCATATGAAATTTTGTACTTTAAACTTCTGGATTTTTCTGCCTGTTGAAAGGTTATACGATGATAAATATAATAATAAACTTTTTAAATAGTTTTCAAATTCTATCCATTTAAATGAGATTTTAATATTTAATAAATGCCTCGAAGCGGACTTGAAAAGTCTTAGTTTATTTAATATTTTTGTGAGTATTTTTTTGCTGGTGTACCAACTGACTAATTTAAATACCAGCCCCCCCCCCCCCCAACCCCAAACTAAACAAAAAAAAAAAAAAAAAAAAAAAAAAAAAAAAAAAAGAGAAAAGTTAGAAGTTGAAATGGGTAGTG
>JAAAKE020084813.1:10535-22583 GCA_010014785.2 Anisolabis maritima | reverse complement strand
GCAAGAGTTAGAGGCTATTTTTAGTTTCTGTGTTGATCATATTTATCAACATAAAGATCCTTTTCCAAGAAAAAAATTAATAATTTTTTATGGCATTAATTTAAAAAAAATTCTGATTTTGAAAATTTGTTTCTTGGAAATATTATATTATGGAAAATATTTTGTCGGAACAACGTGTAAAAATCATCGAATTTTATTTCGAAATTTATTAATAGAGCGAAGTAGTAAGGGGGCTATTATATTTAATGGAGGAAGGAGCAGGCAGGTGATTTCGTCCCCTGAACAAGTAGCAATGAACACAAGCGGACAAGCTTTGACTGTCATTTATACATTTATTTATTATTATTCTTTGTACATTAAATACAACACTGCAATTTTGTCTCAATGCTTTGTCGGTTCAGTTCTCTAAATGATGATGGCATTATTAAATTAAAGCCGAAACGTCTCAAACTTGAGAGTTTTAATATGAGGCTTCTCACCTGACTGCCTGTTCCTTCCTCCCTTGTTATTGTTATTATCAAAGCGCTATTTTTTGGTCAGGAATCCACCCTTTCTCTTCACATTTACATGTTTTAACACAAAGTTTCTCTCCTTTCTTACATTTCTGATAAATCAGTCAGACCATGAAAAATATCTGTAGAATGAATCTGGTATTATTTTAAATAACCAAAAAAATTTCACACATCATTTCAAAAAAAAAATAAATAAATAAAATAATAATAAAATTACAAAAGTACAAGATTTATTTCCTCAAATGGGAAAGTAACTTATGGACCACCCTCAGATCAATTCGATGTTAACATATTTTCCGATTCGCTTCTTTCATTCATATTCCACATTCGATTTTTAATCTTATGATCAAAAGTGTAGACGAGCTATAAATCCAAGAAATATTTTTCAGTTCTCTCTTAAATTCGAAAGTTATATAAATTTTTAATATAATTAGGTTAAATATAAAATTTTTTTAATAGCCTAAAATACTAAAAAATCTGCAGTTGTGTTTTATAGTGGCCTCCTAAATTGATTCAATTAGCAATTGGATAGACAATTTATTTAAGTGTATTTATTTACGTCCATAAAATCAGTAAAGTTCTTGGTTACTCTTGAAAAAAGAGCTTCTTCTCCAGTTGACACCACTGAAATAAATTCCTTTCATTTACAATCTTATTTATTTATATAAATCAGATAATGCTATTAAAAATTTTAATAGTTATCATACTTTCTTTTATATAACCCTTCGGTATGTCAAGAAAATTTAATTTTTTTTTCTTGTTGCTCTTAAGAAAAGAAGAACCACTCTGCATATATTAGATAGATTATATGCAGATATAAATCTCTTTAATAAAAAAAAAAATTAAAAAATTTAATGGAATCACGTAGCGCTATTTTTTTTACCTTGCTGGATGAATTTTTTTTCTCTTTTTCTAATTATTCACTCTTATATATAAAAATATTTCCTTTACATGACTCGAATCAATGATAATAAATCATTAATTATATTTCATAATAGACATGACGTTTCGGATACTATCTCTCTCCTTTTTTTCAATTCAATGGATATAAATAAATTACATGACAGCTTTTTTTTTTTTTTAATTGGCGATCATTCTCTTTTTTTTACTTTTTTTTCACAGAGATATTATTCTAGAAAATAAGAATTTATTAAAATAATTTTTTTTCTCTTTCGGAATCGAAGGCCATATTGATAAATAATATAATAGGATATAATATATAAGTGTGCGTTGATCTGTTTGTAATTCTTCAAACTAATTGGTAGCTACTACACAATAATTTAAATAAATTTCATCGCTCAGGACTCAACGATTCACTGATCCTTGGATTATGAAGTAAGAGCTTTACCTCTGCTCTAAGGATTACTCTATTTTAATCTAGGTCCAAAGGAATATATTGAAATATAATATCCATTTAAAATAAAAAGCTTGGATCTTTCTTTTTGAGACTCCCTTGTAAAAATGTGCTGATAGACCTAACATAATAATAGTAAATAAAAAGTAATATATAAATAATAAATTCCAAAACAATTTTCGCTTCCCGTCCTCTTTTCAAAAAAAATTTCTCACCACCCCCTGCAAATTTATATTTTATGAGTAACAAGAAAGGCAAAATGTAGAGACCTTATTTGAATTATCTCCCTATTTCTACTTAGTCCAAATGAATAACCGGGAAGCTTCTTTTATAAATAAGACATCTTGGAGCATGAAGTAACAAAATTATTTTATATATTGTAATATTGTACATTTAATAGCATTAAAAAGTATTCAATTTTAATTTTATGTATACTCCCCCCCCCCTCCGTGACCAATAAATTAAAGATTGTCATTGTCATTATTGCTAGCCTTCAAAGCCAAGGGGTGTGGGTTCGGATACTATACAAATTTATTTAAATCAATTGGTTACCAAATGGCATAAATAAATATGCCTGGATAACAAATATCGTAAATAATATAAATGTGATTGTCTATGTGACCTAAAAGTCTTTAAAAAAAAATATGTATAATATACAAACACAAAATGTTTCAAACTTTTCCTAGAGATTTTTCATCCCTCCCCCCCCCCCCCTCCAATGAATCTGAGCCTACCCCGTTGAATCTATTCAGCGTTTCTAGTGAGGCTATTCGCCCACTTCTGTGATATAAATAAACAAAACATGTTATAATATAATAATAAAGTGTTGTTTAATTAAATACAAAAAATAATTATTTTCCTTAAATATTATACAATATTAAAATGTATGAGCTAAATATTAATTTTAAAATGAAATAATTATGTTGTTTTTGTTTTAATATGAATTTTGATATAAAATTATAATAATTATTTATCATTTAAAAATACATAAAGAAAAAATGATTATTACGACTCCTTAATTAATACTGCTCTCTGATCACATGGAGTTTTTTCCTTTTTAAATTCATCTTTCAAATATCTTTTAAAATATGTTAAGGCAGGACATTCCATGTAAATTTTATGCAATTATGGAGTTAATAAAACTCAAGATTTTGCAGCTAGGTTTATTTCAAATGCCTTCCAGGCTTTTCGGCCATCGTCAGAGAAAAAAACATTTATTATCACATACTTTCAATATGACAATTGTTAACAATAATTAAAAAATGTTCATCCCGAGATGAATGGCTGCCTGCAGAGTAGAAATGCAAAAAATAAGGGGAAATGAGTGAGTAGAGTAGCTTCTATCGAAATGAAAAACTCCCAATATATGAGAAGTTTCGACTTTAATAAAATTTTGAGAGATTTTCATTTGGATAGAGGCTACTCTACTCACTCACCTTTTTTGAATTTCTAAAAAAATGCATGTTTTTTTTTTATTAGTTTTGCTTACCTCGCGGATAATTTTCCATTTCATGTGAGGTTTCTATTTGCACTTGCTCTGAGATTTGGTTATTTTTAATTCTTATATTGATGTTTTCTCTTTTTTTATTGTACCTTTGTTCTGATTAAATTTTAAAAATAAAAGTTTTTTCAATTTTTCCTAAAGAAAATTTGTGGGAAGAAAATAAAGAGTAAGAAGAAAAGCTCGATGCTATTTTTATTTTAAAATGGTTATTTTAATAGAGTGATTAATTATTATAATATTATCATTAATGCTGATGTCTATCGTATAAGAGTAAGAGATTAATTTATTTTTACTTCTTTTAATTTAATTCAATCAAATTCTGAGTTTTTTAACTTGAATTTTCAAATATGGGGAAGAAATATATTTCACTGGGAAAAAAAATTTGGCAAATTATAGACATTTACCAAAATAGAATCTATTCTCGACAAAGAATGGTGAATGTTTTTTACCAAATTGTGTTGCGGATCAAGGTAAAATTCTATTGTTGCTCTGGAACCCGATGAAGAATTGAAGAGTAAGATAATTATTCAGTTGGTACAAGGAGATAGTCCAAAATATCCAAACGTTGTGTTCTGTGATTTGCATAAAGTGAAAGATTGATTAAGCTCTAAGGTTAGTGTAGAGAGATTGTGCAGAGGGCTTTTGCTCAATCAACACAACCATCCAGCAGTTATTAACATGTTATTAATCCAAGATATATTGGTGGTTCTATATAATCTTATCATAACCATTCATTTCAAATAATTTCAATTAACTCAAATTCATTTAGACTTTCAGAAAAGAATTTTTAATTTCCATTTTTCGTTGTTTGGATTTAATATATTCATTCATTTATTCCGAAAGGTAAGAGTGCTAAATATTTTATGGTTTTATTATTTTTCTGGGAGGGGCAATTATCGGTGTGAGCACCTTGTCAGTTTTTTTTTTTGTGAAGGAGGTGCAGAATGCACAGTGGCTCTCGGATGCCAGAGGCTGCGAGGTTATTTCTGGCCTCTCCTGACGTCAACACCGGAAACGCCCCCGCCGACCAGGTGCGAACCGAAAATCGCCAATTCGCTAATCCCCTTCTCTCTTTTATTCATTAATTCTTATTCTATATCAAGATCAAAAATTTTCTCAATTCAATAGGCTTAATATTTTTATATTACATGCCATGTTTTTATTTATCATAATGTTCTTAATATAAAATTCTAAGCCCTTAAATGTTAAAGAAATACGACTATTCTGTCTATTCGCCATTGTAATATTTTATCTATCAAAGAGTATATAAATTCGAAGGTTTTTGCTTTTTGGAAAACAGGCAACTAATTGACTTTTCGATTAATTGATCCTGAGCTCCCCAAAATCTCTCTATAAAATAACATGTGAGCATGCGTGGTGCACTCTGGACCAATTAATCTAAAAATAGATTGTTCGATAAACAATTCACACAAGAAAAATTCTTTAGTGAGTTGGTTTATGTTTCCTACCTTCCAGCAACCAAAAATTAACTAATTTCTGCAACCAATGCTAAATGTGATTATCTAAGATATTTTTTTATATTTATAAAAGAAATTAAATTTTGTAAATTTCGAAATTCTGATTCTATTTTATTTAAAAAACTTTTTTTTATAGCTTATTCATCCTTTAGCCTTATTTAGACATCGGGTTAGTTTAAAAACTTAAGTCACTCATAACGTGGAATCTTTAAAATTTTCCCCAAAAGTAAAACTTTTATTAATAAATTAAATTCTCTAAAACAAAAAAGAAGAGAGAGGAAAAGAGGGTTTCTCGAAGCCTCCAAATATAATTATTTATGCATTCGCCAAGTGCGGAACTATGCATTATTGTTTAATATGAAAAATAAAATTGATTTGATTTGATTGATTTAAGTAACCATTTTCATTTCTAATATTAAAGGATATTTTGGAGATGAAAAATTTACTTCAGAAAATAAATAATAAAAATTTAAATAAATATAGATCAATAATGAACGGTATCGTATTATTTCAATAAAAGGATATGATATGCCTTCAGACGCCGATAGCTAAAAAATAAAAAATCTAATCGCAATTTTTGTTTATTATTCAAGGGCAGATAATAATATTTGTGTCAAATATCCAAACATCCAAACTACCCTTAGGAGGAGTTACCCATAAAGCAGTTCTAGTCTGTGGGCTTCTCAGTGTAGAAAATGCGTCTTGTTCCTATCACTTTGAATGCTTGTCCGCACTGAGCCCAATAATTTAAATGAAGTTTATATTCATTTGATAAATTAATATAATAGTTTATTTGACTTTTGTTTCTTCCGAAGTCCACCAAAAAATGTACGGGTTTCCAATGTGAATTCTTACATGTAAAAAAATATAGTGTGAAAAATATTTCATATTTATGTATAAATGACTCTGTGTATTCCGGCATCTCTGTAACGCCTGGAGCAATTTCAACCAAACTTGGTACATATATGATTTAAAATCTGGAAAAAATATTACCCGCATAAGACACTACTAGCATTTCTAGGAATGCGGGTGGGAAGGGGGTGCATGTAGAAATAATCAAAAACGACCCATATTAGAGTTGAATCCATAGCTTCCAGGGTTGCTGAGAAGAAAAAAAAAGTTTCCACAGAAGAGAAGGCGGGCTTCGCAGCTAGTAAAATATAAAGTTTCATTTAATTTAATAAGAGTTTACTAGGTCCCCTTCTTGATGGGTGCCCTGAGTAAATGCACAATGAATAACGCTTTCATCTTTATTTAGAATATTCACACTTTTAATTCTTCTGATTCCCCAAAGATAGCCTCTCAGAGGTCAGCTTAAATTTCTTATCCAAGTTTAGAAGTGTACTAGTTAATTTTGCATGTGTTAATTTTATTAAGGAGCTTTTTTTTTCCTAAGTGTGTCAATGTTTGTTCTCTCGGCTTTGAATTTAAATTAAATAAAATCACCGCGTATAAATTGAGATGAGGCCAAGAGATGAGGACAATTGATATCTGATCTGGACAAATGTGGACTTGAAGGATTAGAAATTTAAATACTAAAAAAAAAAAATTAATCTCTCTTAATATTAATGAGGAAAAAATTTACTTTCTCTTTATATTATAAATATAAAAGACGGTATTAAATAAAAGAATGATTGACTGACCTCTTGCAGATCAGCGCCTGAACGCCGGAAGTCCTCTTCGGCGTCGGTCCATTTCTGCCCAGCGCAGCTCTCCCGGCTGGGCTCCTGGAACAGAAACAACATCACCTGTTCAGCTATCATAATTTGTCACTAAAATTAACTTTTTAGAGAAATTGAAAAATTTGCAAAAGTTAATTTATTAATTCTTGGTAAATACATGAATTACTCCAACTTTTCTTATATTCCTTTTATTCAGAGTTTTTCTGGAGCCAGAACCCCCTTGGATCCGCCATTGAACAGAAAAATATCCTCTTGCCTAGACTTTATTTTCCATTTTGATATCCATACTTACAATCCTTCGAAACTTGCAGATATTAAAATTTTCTTTTTTCATTATCACTTCAATTGATAGGCTAAATGAATTTATTTTTTTTTCTTATCTTATTTGTGAACTATTTTCGTTTTAGATCAATTGGCTGATGGATATTTGAAGAATTTCATTGGTGATTCGCTAAGAGAAGTCTTTGAAAAATGAATGTATAAAATTTTATAATTAATTAATTTTTCTTAGTACTTTTCCTTTGTTTTTTTCCGAGTCTTGATCTTGGAGATTACCAAGAGGGACCAAGATCAAAATCGTTCATTTTTTAGTATACTGACCGAGTCATGTCCATTTAAAAGACTCGTTCAAATTAAGATTCGGCATGGACGTCCCTATTTTTTTGAAGAGAGGGACAAATCGTTGATAAAGACGTAATTTTACAACCGCTGAATTAATTTAATTTTCTTTTATCATTTGGAGAATTTCTTTAATTATGTAGCCACCAATTGATTTGGATTATTTAAGATAAGGATCAGAATTTGAAAACACTTTTGACATAAAATAAAAATACAACAAAATTTTTTTTCAAGTCTTTTAGGCTATTTACACTTAATCTTTATTTATTTATATTTTATGGTAGTCACTATAATATAAATACATTTTTTCGCTAAATCGGGAAGCGTACCTCTGACCTCTTGATCGTGAAGCGAAACATCTACCTCTGCACAAAGTGACAGGATTATACTTTTAATAAAGATAAAAATAAATTTAACCAAATAATAATATAAAAATCACAAAAGAGTCTCACTTTGCATTGTACCATGACAACTTTGGGCGTAATTACCCATTGCTAATAATCAGTTCTGTAACTTATTATTAATTAATTTCAATTATTCTGTATTAATGTGATATACGTATATAATGTATTTTATTTCTAAAGAAGTTTTTCAACGATAAATCATACTAGTGGTCGGCAACCTTTTTTTTTATTATTAATAAGCAGTCTTTGAAGTAAACACTTAGGGGCCATTTAGGACATCTAGATTTCAAGGGGAAGGAGGGTTACTCTTCAGACTATAAACGCTTCCCTAATACGGGCCGCCGGGATGGCCTGTCTATGACATGATCTGGTTACTCCCTTTTACTATAATTAAAAATGTTAATGTCGTATAAATGGTCTTATATGAAAGGCTTGAAAGTGCTTTGATTCCTAGATTCACTTGCTAGTATAGATATATAATATAACATTTTTCTATGATTTCACGTCAGTATATTTATTTATTTATTTTTCATTTAATTAATAGCCTTAGCTCTTTTTCTTTCTCTCTCTCTATCTTTCTCTGATTGCATTAAAATAAAATCCCTTTCATTTCATTGGTTGATTTTCTCTGCCTTAGAATTTCTGATTGATCAAAGAATATACGTATATAAAACTCTACAATATATTTTGTAATATAAAATTGCTTGGTTTCCAAAAGAGAGAGCTTATGGATTGTAAGAAAAAAAAGGAAAAAAAGAAAAGAGAGAGAGAATCATTCATCTACTTGCTAGATGTGTCTCTTTCCGGAAAAGAAAGCTTTTTGCGTCGATGAATCTTTGGCAAACTCTTCTGATTGCAATTCGTTCGTTGCTGCTGCTTTTTGAGAAGGATCGTCGCTCTTTTGATCTTGGAAAGAGCCAAAAGACGGAAAGGAATCTCTCTGTCTAGATTGGGTGCGGAGGAGGGGGACGGGGTATTATGTATTTATGAAAAACTGAGAAAGAAATAAAAAGAAAATAATGGGGGAGGGGCATTGTCCACTCACTCACCCTTAAGTGCATATTAGATCGAGCATCCACCATCTTATCTACCTTCTCGCGATTTCTTATGAATTTTATATTATTGTTTTTTGCAATTTGGAGAGATGGATGGGTTTGAACTCATAGCT
The DNA here is from genome assembly GCA_010014785.2 of Anisolabis maritima. Lineage (NCBI taxonomy): Eukaryota > Metazoa > Arthropoda > Insecta > Dermaptera > Anisolabididae > Anisolabis > Anisolabis maritima. Next base: position 13,863 of record JAAAKE020084813.1, on the reverse strand, counting down.
TTGGCGATGATAGTAATATAAGAACTTGTCATTTGATATTTATTTTGAAGGGCAATTTTTTGAGAAAAGGAGTATTAGAGATCTCGCTATATACTAATAGCGAAGTGTCTCCCGGTTCCTCTCAGAAATTTTTCATTGAGCTGGAGCTTTGAATTTTTATATATTGAAGATACAATGAAAAATAGGAAATCACAAAAAACTTTTTTGGAATAATTATACAAAAATTACTAAAAGAATATGCATAGCTAGCCTTAGCAAATGTTTTGGTGACAATCACAATTCACCCAACTATACAATTTTAGCTCTTATCTTCAAGAGGTATTTTCAAAATGTTTCTATTGATATTTGACATCTAGGGTCGTTTTAAATTTTTCAAAAGTTTTTAGAAAGTTTTTTTATAATTACCTCTTCACTTATCTAAAGTGTTAAAAATAATCAAAGATATTTTTTTTTGCTGTAAACGCTTAATGAAGAATTAAACAGGGGTAACTTTATTTGGGACTTGAACTTTTGCTTCAATATCTGTTCGTCACATGGATTGAAATAATTTCCTGTTGAGTTGGAGCTTTGAATATATATATTAAAATTTTTTGGGCAACTTTCTCTCAACTGAGAGATAGAAAAAAGATCGAGTAGAGAACTTTCCATAGAAAACAGAGGGGGTCTCGGGGCTACTATTTATGTTATACTATTATTTTTTTTATTAAATTTTTCATGGAGTATTTATAAAATTTATTTATAAATATATTATTAAAATAGAAAGGTAGACATTGCAAAAATGAGAAGAGAGGTAAGTGAAGATATGTATTTCTTATCTTTCGCCATCTGAGGCTATTTAGACTCCTTATTTATTTATATTAATTGAATTATGAATAAATTTTTGTGGCTGGAGACGGGAAGCGATCCACTAATCTTTGGTATGACTTATCTACCTTTGCACCAAGGGACAGGGATATAAACATAAATATAAATACAAGCTAGTAAAAATAATAAAAATAAAAATACAAATATATATATATATATATATATACATATATATATATATATATATAATAAATACACGATTTTCAGCTTTTCTCTAATTACTAAAAATCTAATTTTTTTTGGCAATTAAAGAAATCCAAAGAAAATATTACAAAAAATAATAATAATAGTAAATTGTTCTCTTCAACCCTTCGTTTATTTTGGTTGAGATATATTCCCCTCTCACAATCAATTTACATGATAATATTGATACGTTTAAAAAAAACTCGTCTCCCATTTCAGATTTGGTCATTAATAAAAAATTACCCGTCAAGGGGAGGCTCTTGTTTCACATTAGGCAAATCAAAGAGTAATAATAAATGTTAATTGGTTAAACAATCACACTGTTTAATTATTGAACTGATTCTCCTTCTCCTGGTCCCCTTGTATTTCCTTTGATGCATATTCACCCTCCCACCACCCAAACAAAGTGCATTTAATGCAGTACCAAATAAAATTGCTTTTTCCAAAAAAAAAAATCATGTATTTGTTTATTATTTCAAGTTTGAATAGATGATAGCATTCATTTCGTTTGATCTCAAATATAAAGCTATTGATTTAAATATAATTGATTTTGATTGACAAAATGCAAAAAATAATATAGAGAGAAAGAGAGGAAGCTTACATTTAATCAAATTATTTGAAATTTATTTTGGTGAATAATTTTTCAATTAAAAAAAAAATAATATAATAATAATAGATAATATAATAAAGTAAAATTTCAAAATCAATAATCGATATTTATACATAATGAATTAAATATATATCATTTAATCTCTAGAAAATAATATTAAAATAAATATTAAATTTATTAATGTGTGTAATTTTAAAATGGTTCGACAATTTTTTTAGAGAAAAAATATTTTAAAAGAGAATTGTTTAATTAAAAAAGCATTCATAATTTATTTGATATCCCTTAGTTTTATTTTATTTAAGGGGTTGTGTTATCAATCAAACAAAACTAAAGGATGTGCAAAGTCCGTTTCATTTAAATTTAATGTAATGACTTAATAATCAAAGTCGCTAATTTTATTACCAACTAATCGTTTACATTCAAAACCCTATTTTTTTACGTACTAAATTTTTTGCTCAACTAGTCTTTTTAATTCAACTTTCTCAATAATTTCGATGTCCATAATCCAAATTTACCTCCCCCCCCCCCACTCTTAGAACTTCTTGAACATATTCACTTCCTGTTAAATCGGTTTAGAGTTTATTGGAAAAATGGCTAATTAGTCGGCTTATCAGGTAATCTCTAATTAAATGGTAAATAGAACGAAGAACACCAATCTAGTAAAGTGGAACGCAGAATTATTTTCTTTGGATAATTAGTCTTTTTCTTATTAACAACCATCACTAACAATAAGTAATTATCATGTTATTGAATTTTTGATATGAACGAATTATTTATTATATGTCATTCATAATACGAATTAACTGTTTTTGATGATGACTATCTGTCGATCTTTCAGTGGTTTTTTATTTATTTATTTATTTATTTTTAAGTTTTTTTCAACTTCTGAGGCCATTTAGACTCCGTCCTTATTTATTTATATTAATGGGTAGCCAACAGTAGGAACAGTAGCCCTGTTCCTTTCCTTAGAGCAGAATAGTGCTAACAGGGCATCACATCTTGCGAGTTCATGAATGGCGACTACGAGCTAATACACACATTTCTTCTGATCTCTTTATGTCAGCGTTTCCCTCTCCTCCAAGCTTCAAGCAGTGGCAGACATGTTCTTTATCTGTCTTTGATATGTTTGCTGACCCCGAAGTACAGGATTAATAGCAGAGAAATAAGTCTGCCTTTCAATCTGTGAATAGGTTTAGAGCAAATATTAATGGACGGAATAAGCAATGAAATTTCGTATTTAAACTTCTCAAATGAATTTCTTAAATTGACCATAGATCCGTCTAAAAGAAATGACAGTTTCCTGATGTCCTTTTATCTTTTTTCCATTGCAAATTCAAAGAGGCAAAACATTTTAACAATCTATATATTTTCAAACATTTATAGACCCATACAAAATGTCTATATAGCATTCTATGCTGAGATACAAAAATTATTTATCTACTTTGGATTTTTGAATATAAAAATTCAAACTCGCCAACGGATGTGGGTTCGAATCCCAGGCAGTCCGATGAAAATTTATTTAAATCAAATAGATACTAAATTGATTTAAATAAATATGCCTTGGTAATCTGTATTGTAATAAATATATCGTAAAATGTCTATATGGCCCAAGATGCCGAAGAGAGTTAAAAAATATAATATAATAACTCTTTTAATTATTATCTAAACCGA
>JAAAKE020084802.1:0-22583 GCA_010014785.2 Anisolabis maritima | reverse complement strand
ATAAATATGTATAATAAACAAATTAGTTTTATTTTCTAATTTATTACTCTTCTAAAGATGGTATTTTAAATTTTCAATTAAATATCTATATTTTCTTTTTCTGATTAATATAAGTGATCTCCATAAAATAATAAGTATTCATATATGTAATTCTTTTATATTTTACAAAATTTTGTAATTTTGAATTTAGAGTCCCACATGATAAATAAAGTGAAAAGTGTTTCGCGACTCTAGATTAGGAATCAAAAGTTCTACTTTTAAAAATTTAACCTGGTTTTAGTATAGTCCGTCAAAGACGGAGAAGGGAGAGAAGGGAAAACTATTTTTCTAGACTTTTCTTCTAGGCATATTTATTTAAACCGATTCGTACCCAAATGATTTTAAATAAATTTTCATATGATTGCCTGGGATCCGAACCCACATCCATTGGCTTTGAAGGTGACAATGCCAATACCTTTAACCTCTTGGACATTGTATGGGATCTAAGAGATTTGATATCATTTCAGAAGAATTATAGCTAAAATTGTCAGGAATGCCTAGGCAATTTTGATAATTATTTTAGAACTAATTTTGCAATTGTGTAATAGTAAATGAAGGAATGATATCGGCCCGAATTTCTTCTTTATTGTTCGTTACCTACTCGCCTAAGGTTCTTTTGGAAGTTGATGCACTATATCGAAAACAAGTAGTAATCATAGTAGTTTATTATTAAAATATTTACCATATAAGAATTTATTAATTATTTCTAATTTTTTCAAAAAGAGAAAAAGCATACCTGACGGTCAGCGTCCCTCATAATAATCACGTTAGTTTGACTTTCTAAAAAAATTAAATTTAAAATCTAATAATAAATTTAAAATTATTTTTTTTTTTAATCGAAATATTTTATTATTACAAATAAATCCAATTAAAATGAGTAAAATATTAATCAAGAAAAAAAATATCACCTAGTTTATTCGAATAAATATTAATATAAATAATTTCGTTTTTTAAATATATATGAAAATTTTATTCAATTGAATTATTATTATTATTATTATTATTATTATATATTTTTTAATTAAAATGGAAATTGGGGGAAAAATAAAAAACAAAGATATGTAGATTATATAGATATATATATTTAAATTTAAAAAATAAATAAAATCGTGATTGTATTAAATAAGTGGAAAGAATTTTATGTAGATGAAATAAAAAATAAGGTCATGTAAATCTGGCAACGTTGCGCCATTACTCATTTTCCTCTATGAAATTTTCCACTTGCTTTGCAATTTTACTAAATTTCTCTCTTTGGAGAAGAAGAGCAATTGAATTAGGAAAATATATATAATTTAGAAATGATAAATAAATAGAAAATAAATGGTCAATAAATTTGTGTTTTGGCATTTATGGATTATTTTTTTTAGCCTGGAATGTGTTTATTTATATATTGTGAGTTCGCGATAAAAAAAAAGCGCCCTAGACTGAATGGGTTGTAAATAGTCGCAATATTTTTGCAATATTTTTGAAAGGTGTTTTTCTTACCTCTTCTTTCGCATATTTTTTTATTGAAGCTTTTATTTATAATAAAAAGACTTTATAACCAAATAAACAATCACTTAAATTAATAATTTCACTTTTAATTAACGTATAGTTGAAGAAAATATATTAGGATTCCTTGAAAAAAAATTTTTTTAGTATTTGCCAAATAAAGACATCAAATTTTACATTAAAATTTCCCCAAGAATGAATTTTGTTTCTGTCTAAATCTTAGAACCTATAGTCTAAAAACTTTGAAAAAGACGTCCTGTGCACCTGCGTAAACTTGGGGGCTTCGATATAATCTAATTCTTCCTTTTTAAAGAGAGAAATTTAATGTATATAAAATAAATTAAGTTTATTTATCTATATTATAATCCGAAAATGTTTGTCCTGACAGGCTTCTGAATGGCTATTGAGTGTTGCATTATGATGAAGTTGCAATTTGACATTTTATAGGTTAGATTAACTAATAAAAAGAGGAAAAATATATCGGGGATGTACTGATATTTAATAATCGAAGATATATGAAGTCTATGATATATAGGAACATGCCAAAATATTTATCAATGAAAGATAGGTTGGGTAGCAATGAGGTTGGAAATATTGACCTCCCCTCAAAGGGCTTTTCTAAGTACACGTATTTATTTGGGCTTTTTCATTAGCTATTATTTGCGCTTTAAATTGACAATTGATTATATCTATAAACTATTCCAGTAAAGAGAATTAATCTACATATTATACACTCTACTACTCTTTAAATAATTTTTTTAATAAAAATTTTATTATTAAATTATCAATTTAAAAAAATTGCATTATTTTTGCATGAGCAGTCAAAGAGTAGTAAAAAAAACATGAGATCTACTTTATGCAAAATGTCACCAATGAGTAATTAATTAAATCATTTTCATTTAATTAATTATTATAATTATCGATATATTGATTCAAAAAAAAAAAAAAAAATATTTTAAATTATCATAAATTATTGAATGAAATTTTTTTTTAAACATCTGCTGACTAAAAGGGAGAGAGAATGAATGAATAATGTGCCTGTTCGTTTGTAATGTACACATTTAATTCTGCAAATAATAATTATTTTTGAATTTTATTGTACTAAACCAATATTCCCAGTCCCAGAAATATTTTTTGGTCTCTGTTCCTTTTAGACAGAAGTAAAACTTTTGCTTTAATTTCTAAGATCAGCGATTCGTTTCACATCCTGAGCGAGCGATATAATTTATTTAAATTATATTGGTTAACAATTAATTTAAATAAATACCGAAATTCCTCTAAATCTCATTACTTTACTCTATTACTTTGAAAAAAGTACTCTTTGATTAGGATTCTGTTTATTTTTCCAATGAGAAATAAATTATATAACTATATATATCCATCCTAAATAGATCTATGAAATAATAATAAAAACAATAACAATAAATTATATATATATTAATCTCAGGCGATGGCTGATCATCTGTCATCCTATATATATATATATATATATATATATATATAGAATAACGTTTAAAACATATAATATAAACAGTGAAGCAGGGATGTGAGAATATCTGAGAGGTAAAGAGTAAACAGTCAGTGGTCGGCAATTTTCAGAAAGACCCAAGCTTTGAATTCTTGGAACCTATCTTAATTTGGAGGGTATTAAAAAATAATAATTTTTATTAATTTATAAAATGTAACATTAACTAGAGTCTAATTCAATACAAAAAATTAATATAAAAAATGGCTATCATAAAGTTATAGAAAATAAATTTTTATCACATTTTAATTAATAAAAAATTTAAATAATACAATTAATATTAGCATTGGTCAATTCAATGTTTTGATATTTTTAAAGATGACGGATGTTATTGAAATTCAGATTAGAATATTAACTCTTTATCTCCGTGATTATTAAAAATTGCTTGAAAAGGTCAGGGTATGTAGATATAAATATAGCTACAAAAACATATAATGGCCACTCTCGGAATTCCAGAACTGTGAAAATCAAACTATGCTCTCTAAAACCAATTACCCAAAAAAATAATTACAAGGACTTTTCTCCAACCTACCCTATGATATGCCTCTAATGGAGATGGGAAAATAAAACCGTACTCTTTCCTTGCCTCTCTATTCAAGAATTTGGAGAGCGAGCGCACTATAAATATAGGAGAGAAAGTAATTTCAAGGGGTCAGCTGGTTACGACATCTAAGGATAAATAAATGGGATGCTCCAGAAATACAGTTCAATTATTTTAACGATAAAATGAAGATAAATATTAGATAAAAACCTAAAATATTAATTTTGCTTAAATAATTAGGAGTAATTAATTCAACAATCCTAGATTTCAAAATGGAATTTTTCATTCAACGTATGTCATGTCACCAGCAGAAATAGAGATTATCATTTTCTTATAGTTAATGATAATAATTTTATTAATAATAATAATTCTTTTTGGAAGGCAATTGATTAACGTCTGATTTGATCTATTACAATATGCCAGACAGTCAAGTGGCAATGATTTAGAATAGAGAATGGGAGGAGGGCTGTGGGGAGAAGGGAAAGATTCATTATACGCAGCCGAATTGCGTCAAAACCTTTGACAAGTTACAACATCCCCTTTTCTCTCTCTCTCTCTCTCTCTCTCTAACTAATATCTAATTTGCAATTAGTGAAGATATGGTGCAAATAATTATTACATAACTCTCTCTTTCCCTTTAATTCGCTAAAACTTTAATGAAATTTAATTATTTCAAAAAAAAAGTTATTAAATGTCATACAAATTATTTTTCTTTTTTATAAAAATCAGTGGCACATTTTGCGGGGAGGCCAAAGACCTCATTCATCACCTCAAAGTTAAAGGAAAAACTGGGAATTTTTTAGAATTCTTAATTTAATACTTTTATATTTTAAAGGTGTATGAATTTCTGACTAATAGGATTATTTGAAATGAAAATAATGCTCACTGAGCAGCAAAAAAGTTTCAGGAAAAAAACTGGAAACAGTATCAAACATTAATCAGAGAAAATTACAAAAATAAAAAAAAACCTATTAAAATTTCTGATTAATAAGCTAAAAAAAAAATACATTAAAAAGAGGAAGTGATTTAAAAATTGAGTATTAATAGATGACAAACAGAAAGACAGATAGAGGCAAAAAAATTAAATAAAGGCGTTTAATAAAAAAAAAATAAAATGTTACTTTTTATTAACGAATTTGATTCGGTCGGTTGTAATGGCTACAACGGTTTAATTATTGGCTATAAATTTATATTTTTTATTTAACATTTTTTTGTGAGTATAATTTGTTGGTTGATCAAGTGACCATCTGGTCTCCGGGAATCGAACCCGGGATTTCCAGACTATCTAGGGCATAGGTGTGTTTCTATACTACTACCAGGCCAAACTATTTGACGGAAATTAACCCCCCCCCCCGCCTCCCCCTAATTCTTGAAAGAGTTTTGCTGTTAGCAATTAGTATGGTGTTAGATCCGGTCCCCTTGCTGGATTTAAAGGTCGCTGATAAGAGAAAAATTTTTTATTTTGAACTAACTTTGTCATGACATCTAAATAAATATTTAGTGATGTGAGTTCTGTTGGTGTGGTTGTGTGACTGAAGGTCTGGTGCAAAGGAAACACACCAATGCTCCGGATAGGCTGGGGGTCCTGAGTTCGATTCCTGGGGACCAGATGGTTACTTGCTCTACAAGCAAATATACTCACAAAACAACCTAAATATAATGAAAGTCATCACTAGATAAGTCTAAATAATAATTTCTAATTCAAATGAATAAATCTTGAAAACTATTTAATATTTACTATATTGTTTACTTTCACTTACCTATATATGAAAATTTAGAAGTATTGCGAGAGCCAAAAAATTGATGTCAAGATTTTTATTTTTCAAAATAAAATTGTGAATTGAAGCAAATGCACATTTAACTAATTACTAATTTAAAAAAATTTAAAAAAATTTTTATTATATAAAATATCTCTCTAGTATTCATAATAAATTTATTTTAAATATTAAAAACTAAGATTTTAAGAAATTCAAGAAATGGATTTGATCACTTTGAGTTCGAAAGACCTAATTTCACTCTGAAGATAACAACTAAAAGCCCACAACTCTTGACATAAGGTTAGAGCTATTGACAGAGTCAATATTGATGACTTTCAAAGCCAAGGAATATGGGTTCGGATCTCAAGTAGTCCGGTGAAAATTTATTTAAACCAATTGTACCGTGAATAATTGAATTGTTTAAAGTCTATATAGACTCAGATGCAGAAAAGATGAAAAAAAAAAACAAGATTAAAAGAAAGTAAAAATATACATATATTATGCTATTAAATATATGAAATTAAGATTTTATTAATATTTGTGTGGCTAAAATTCTTATTCACTAAATGTAACTAACTTAAAAAAGGGTTAAATTGAAATTTCTTAAGAAAAAAAATTTATTTTTATTATAAAAGCAGAAAGGGAGTAAGAGGGAAAAAAAGGATTTCTTTTTAGGGCATCGATATTTTTGCCCTTGGCTTTGTACTTGGAAGGCCGGAGGGCTAAGAGCAAAGTGGCTCCCTACTCCTACTCCTTGATGATGAGGACAAGGGCTCTTAACCGGAGGCTGGCTCTGGACCCTCGCAACCTCGAAGGAAGCCAATCACCCGCTCTATTTATAGGGCTCGAAAGGAGCCGACAAAATTTATTAAACACAAGATGGGGGCGGCAAGTAAAAAATATATAAAATAAAAAATTGACTTCCCAATTAATTTTTTTCTTTCATAATGAAATTTAAAATATGAAAAGCAGGTGTCATGATAAGCACGTCGCGCAACATGCCCCGACCCTTTTTTATTTATTTATAAATATTCAATATATTTTTATGTATAAGGAAAACAAAATGTGACACACCTATAATATTTTTGTATAACCTCAATTTTAGGTTTCTTGTTCTGAGAGGATCTTGGAACGTAAAAATTTGTTGATGAATTGGGGTGTGGAGGAGTTAATTTAGGACGATTTGTGAACTTTCTCCTATATATAAATATTTCAGAGACACATATTATAATTCCAAAAATTGTATACTATTATATACTTTATCTCTTGAAAGTAAAAATTTTATTTTTAGAATTCTAGGGACCAAAAATCTTCCATTTCCAGTGAAATTGCATAATTGCTAATACATCAATTCATTTGCTAGAAGTATTAATAAATAAATATTTTATAATGTAACATTATTTTTCCGTATAATTTTGTGCCTCTTTTCTTTCAAATAAATAAAAAATTTTTTTTTGTCTTTTCGGCATCTGAGGCCATATAGACATTAAACATCATATAATTGTTTTTTAAGATACTAATTATCCAGACATATTTATTTAAATCAATTAGTATCCAATTTGAATTAAATAAATTTTCATCGGACTGCCTAGGATCCGAACCCACACCCCTTGACTTTTAAGCTTATCAATATTGGCAATGTCAATAGTTTTAACATCTCGGCCACGGAGGGGGGGGGGATTTTTATTTTTCTAAAAAAATGGCATTTGTTATATTCATTGATACAAACAGAGCAGAGAAGAGGGGACTAACTCTCAGAGGCCTTCAGTTGCAGCTGAGAATTGCAAACAGAAGGAACCTCTCTGGTTCAAAAGTGTATTTATTTCTTTTCTCTTCTTTTTATTGTTTTGCTTTATGAGTGAATAGCATAAGATGCAAACCCACTCAACCAACCTCGCCCTCCTTGCATCTCATCATCTCATCTAATAAGTTATTTAGGTATTGTCTTCTTTATATTAATACAAAAAGTCTAATTTATTGATGTTTTATCATTTTCGAATTTTTTATTATTAAATATTGACATTTTTTTGAGCTGTGATCATCGATGTTTTCAAAGAGAGGCGGCGACAAAAACAAATTTTTTTTTTTTTTGAAGTATAAAATGATAAATCCTATAATATAAAATTATTTTTGAAAATGTGTGTAAGGAAGTCAGCTAGTAGAGAAGCCTATATTGAAATAAAACTCCCAAAATGTGAAACGTTTCGGTTTTAATTAAATAACGCTATCCTCAGTCTCTAGAGCTGAAATGAGTTATATCAATTAAAAATACAACTATTTTACAAAATAAATATAAAATTATAACTTATTTTAAAGTTGCTGTATTTTTAATTGTTAGTGTTCCTTTCAGCTCTAGTGACTGAGGATGGCGTTATTTAATTAAAGCCCCAAAGTTTAACATTTTGGGAGTTTTATTTTGATATTTTGACCCTACTGAGTGAATTCCTCTCCCTTTACATATTTCTATTCTACGGTCAGTCACCTATCCAATGGTAAAATTATTTTTTTTTCTATTTAATAATTCCTTCCTTTTTGATTAATAAATATTTTTAATAAGAAAAAATAAGAAATTAAATATTATAATTCATCAATAAATTAGACTTTTTATTTGACATAAAAATATATCGTATATAAGCTGATAAGCATTGACTGGCAACATACGAATATTCTTTATATATACACAACAAACTCTGCAAAGTTGACACAAGGCCTTTGTGTTTATACTCTATAAATGGACTGATGATGACATTATTAAAATTAAGCCGAACTGTCTCAAACTTGAGAGGCTTCTCACCTGGCTGCCTGCTCCTTCCTCCATTGTTATTTTTTTTAATTATTGAAGGATTATAGTTGTAGGGTGGACGGGATCAAACAATCAAACCTCCACTCTTCACCCCCATATCATTAATTATGTTTTTTTCGATTTTGAGAAATCTTTTTTACAGACAGAAACATACACACCCAGCATTTTACGAAAGTCATTTTTTTAGACTTAGGGAATCTCAAAACGTGTATTTCCGCTGAAATCTCGACGTCGATTTTTTTGCGATCGCAATACTTTTTTACTATATATTTCATATATAGACAAGAGAAAGTAAAAAGTGCTAAAAATATTCATAAAATTAAAGAAAAAGCAAAAAAATTTAGTAACGAATAAGTGAAAATAATTTTGAAGTTTTTTACTCAAAAAATTTGTTTATTTTTTTTTTTATTTGCGGGATTTGCTTTGAATGCAGACAAGTGGTAAAAGTATTATTATATTCGAATAGACCCCTCTTTATAATTACTAATTTCTTTTTTATTTAATTAATACGTTTAAATAAAAAATAGTAGAATGTGTAAATGTAGAATAGAATAAATAAATAAATAAAGGCTAGACTTGGATGCAGGTGTAGCCGGGGATGTGCTCCTCTCCCTTCTCTCTCTCTCTTTTCATAACCAGCCAACCAGAGTCAGCCAGGTTTTTATCAAATAACCGAAAATCGAAGGAACATAGGGACATTGCGAGATTCAATATTAGAGCAGGAGAATATAATGAACATATGCGCGGCCCTCGATCAGCGGAATCCATTGGAAATTCCTTCCTCTTCCTGATCCCTCTCTAGTGATTTTTTTTTTACTTCAACAAATGAATTCCAACCAAATATTCCTCTTTCAAATATATTCGTATATATTATTATATACTAGCGGAACCCCCGTGAACCATCAAAGGCCTATAATTATGTTAAAGAGATAATATAGTAAATAAAATAAAATTTTCTTAGTCTGGCTCTAGTTATATTCATTGAAACGATAATGAAGCAAATTTTCAAAATAAAAAAAAATTAAGATGAAAGAATTAAAAATATTAGTGCGGAGAGTGAGTATGTTCGAATCACCTCACCTGGTTATAAAAATTAGCCAAAATATTCATTTTTTTAAAATATTTTTTTATTATTTAAAGATATGATTCAAAGAAAACATTTTTGTCAAAATTGGATTTGTAATAATGCGCGTGTGGCGCTGGTCGTAATTTCATAATCTGAAAACCAGTTTCATTTCGTAAGCGAAGGTGGCATGAGAAGGTTTCGTAAAAATAAGAAAATATGGGAATGAAAGGTCTTTTTTTAATAGGCTTAGCTACGCTTTTAAACATGATTCTCTTTGGTTAAAAGCTTAAACAAACGGTATATTTCTTTTAATATGTCAAGCTATTCGGCTATAATAGTCTCACACAAATAGAGACGAGATAAATTATCCCTGTTTTGGACTCGGCCTCAATCCACATTAAATTTTTGATTTGCAAAAACATGATTACTAGACTTTCTTATACAATGTTAACAACATCTCAGGTGTTATAGAAAGAAAGAAAATTCATTAAAGATAAATGAGTGCGTGATGATTATGATCTTAAACGATATATTGACTTAGGAGCATTGTTTTGAAAACCACCATCTTTTTCAAAACAAAACTCTAGTATTAAAAATTCATTAAATTCCTTTAGTAATATAATATAATAGCAGTTTGATCTAGTTAAATTTCTAGTTAATAATAAGATAAAAAATTGATTTTTTTTTATTATTGAGGATTAGCTACCCAGCCATAACTATAGACAAAAAGTTATGAGAATACAATACAAATAATACATAATTCATTTTATTGAGATATATGAGATGTGGCTGTTTATTTTATTTATTTTGGAAAGACTGGAACGCGTTCAGGATGAAATTAAATAAGAAAAGAATCTTCAATTTAATTTTTTCAATTGTTGATGTTTCGGGCCCCAGTCTGCCCTTCTTCAAGGTATTATAATTATATTGCAAAATATAATTTTTATGAGCAAGCATTTGCTTGCTAAAACAATTGTTTATATATATTTATTCTATATTATATTTTGTTATATTATGATCTTTAAAATATTTCCCATTTATATTTAGTAGCTCTTAATTGTTCTGAGAAAGGGCAAGACTGAAATTAAAAAATTAAATAGAAGAATCTTTTTTTATTTAATTTCTCCTGGCTGCTTTCCTGCCCTTCCAGAGATAATTCATTTTATTTGAGTGTTTGAATTATAACTATGAAAAAAAATTTTATTTCGTTTTCTCTTTTGTTCATTCAAATAAAAAAAAAAGCACTTTCATTATAAATTTATTAAATAAAGTCATATTAAAATTCGATTATTAGTTATATCTGGTATTCTCATACCAAAGGTCAGTGGTTCGCTTCTCGTCCTAAGCGACATAATTTTATTTATATTATATTGGCTATCAATTAATATAAATAAACAAGGACGGAGTCTAAATGGCCTACGATGCCGAAAAAGACAAAAAAAAACATCAGAGGTTCCCAAAGTGGGCAACTTTTAAATCAATTGGATATAAATTGATATAAATAAATATGCCTGGATTATATATATGATATATAATAAATTGAATTGATGGACTTTGGGCAGACTTACAAAAGGGTTCCACGAAATGATTCAAAGTTAACTTTTCAACAATTTCACTTTGGATTTGAAGAATGAAAAAATGGAATTTTACATTTTAATTTTACATAATTAATTAATTAGAAATTTTGCTAAAAGTTATATAATGACTAAAATATTCTACCTGGGATGAACTTTAAGTCTGAAATTGTTTAATATCAAAAAATATAACTCACAAAAATGCGGTCAGAAACATATTGGTAGTAATAACGATTCACTTATAACAAAAAGGAAGACATTTTATAATAGATTAAATAAAATTTATTTTTAACTTTAGGTATCAACTTTTCAAATTCTTGCAATAATTTCCTCAAGATTCTATTCTGTCAGTTAAATACAATCCTCGGTCGGTTTTCTGATGTCTACAGTTTTTATTATTATTTTTTTTATTTATTTTTTTATAAGATGAACATATTTCTGTTATAAGAGATCAGACAATGTCGTCACCATCTTTTTAAATAATTTGCTTAAAGGATTATAAGGAGCTCAACTCACCAGTTCATATGTTAGCTGTCTATTCTCTCCTATAGCTACACTTGTAAAAACATTTATTGAAACGCATGCTTTATCACAATATTAATTCTCTAATTAAAGAGAAAATTCACAATTAAATTTATACTCATGAATTTGCTTGTTTGGAAAAAAATCGATCATCTTTAGATTGACCAATGACCGGCAAAGAGAATGATGTCAGTGAGATGAGCTATGATTGGATGATTCAATGACAAAGAAAGGAGTAGTGGCTAATTTCATTAATAGACTATTTATTTTTTATTATATTGATTTTATATTATATAATTTTACTATCCTATATATTATCATTTATTTTATTAGAAATTAAAAATTAATTTTTTTTTTGCAATAAAAATAAAATTTAGAATATTTTTCCGAAATTCAGGATATCATTGTGAAGCTAGAAACAATCAAGTGTGAGATCTTTATTATTATTGTTTTAAATTTATGTTATACACAGTACCTTTATAAAATTTATTTCTGTATTTTTGAATGATAAAGTTACATTATCTCTGGAATTAATTTGTATTAATTAAAATTTAATATCATTTTGCCTATATAATTAACAATAATTTAAAGTAATTGATATAAACAATTTTTTTTTATTTTTTCAAAATAATTTATTCTAAACAAAATTAATCTGTTTGTGGGAACCAAAGAATGTGCGGAAATATAAATTAATAATTATAATTAATTGGATCAAATCTAAATGACAGATTAGAGCATTTAATATATGAAATTTTATTAATATTTAATATGAAAAAATAGTCCTATCTCTTGGTGCAGAGGTAGAGGTCTCGTCTCACTTACTAAAAATCAGTGGTTTGCTTCCCGTCTTGAACGACAAAAATTTACTTAAATTATATTGACTTTAATATAAATAAATATGGACGGAGTTTAAATAGCCTCAGATGGAGAAAAAGAAAAAAGAAAAATATTGTTTCATTATAATTAGCATTGTTCAAAGAGAAGAAGAATTTTAATCAACCATTTATTATCAATCCAAGTTAATATAAAATGATTTTCACTTATAATTCATAATATTGATCAAATTAAATATGAATAAATTTTTATTTGTTAGAATCAAAATTTTAAAGTTAAATATTTAATAAAAGACAAGAAACTTCAAAAATTAGGCTCATATATGCTTGCGCATTTTTTTCCTCTCTTACTCATAGGGTCTATATCTAATGTAATAATGCCTGGATAAATTCAAAGTTGAATCTAGAACTAATCTTCACAGGTAGAGAAATTATTTTATTGATGGGCCCTCTTTTTTTAATAGACGCTTTATCTAGGCCAGTGATGGTCTGGAATTTGTTTGCCTTTATACTCTTTCAGTATATTCTTGTTCATTTGCCTGTCAATTAAATACTTAACCTTTTCTCAAAGAGTCATTTGTAATGACATCGTTATAAATCGACCATAATTAAGTTTACAAGTACGTAAACAATCTTTTAAATCCTACTGAGTTTCTTTTCTAGTAATGTATAATTAATTTTTTTATTTGAAAGTAGATTAATATTTATGAGTTGACAAAGGCGAGAAGATCGTAAAGAAATAAAATAAACAAATAAACAAGATCTCTTATTCTTTCTTTCTATCTTAAGAGCATCGATTTCCATTTGACAACGTTTACGTTTTATATCAAATTTACATTAATTCATTGTTTAGATATAAATGTGAACTTTTTGTTTGTTTTTTGGTTAAGCTTTTAAGATTATTTTTAGAAAGAAGGATTTACTTATATGTACATACCATCTTTTATTTAAATAAAGTTTTTGAAGTTATGATCGCTGATGTTAAGTAAGGACAAGGATGATAAACAAACGTGCGGCATCTTTTCAGCAATTTTTCAATAAACAGAAAATCGATTATTTATTTATTATTTATTTAAATTTAATTTGCCACTCGGTAGAATTTCTTGCTAGCTCAATGAAGACTTCTTGAAATTGTCAGTTCATCTTGTAGGCGGACCAATCGGGCGTTTAATAGTTGGTCTCCAGACAGTCAAATAGATTAGATAATCGATTAGTCGGCCTAAAAAAATTTATGATGAATAACCGAATTGGCTTATTGTTCGCTCATTATTTTATCTAAAAATATGTTAGCTTTTGTTTTTGTTTTTTGCCAACGAAGACCTTTTAGGGATATATATTATTATAGTATGTAATTCGTCCATTTATTTAATTGGAAGTCAGTCACTCAGTGGAAGCTAACAAGTGAGCCTTAGATCACGAAGCTTTTAAATGTTCGAGTCCAATATTTGGAGTAAAATAATCAAGTTTACACTAATTTTTTCCTCTTTGAATAACAAACTTCATGAGGTTATGAAAATATAATTATTTTTATAGAAAAAAATGTTAATATAACAATAATACTAATAATAATATAATGGTTCTTTGAATATTAATATTACTTCCCAGCCTAAGTATATTTATTGTTCAGATATAAATCCTCACAAATACTAAAAACTCAATCTAAATTTTCAGATTTGTAGTACTACAGTTGACTTGCCTTTATATTGATGGTCAGGTGAATTTTATTAAATTAAAAAATAAAACTTTTTATTTTTAATTAATATTTTAATTTTTTTTGAATGTTTTGGTCCATTTATTTATACAAGTCTAATGAAGATTTTAATTCAGATAATGAGAAAAAATATTTTGATATTTTTTTGTTAATAACCCTAGATGTTTGATGATAATAGTCTAGTAATTCTTGAGTAATTTTCATGGAAAGAAAAAATGAGAGAGAGAGAGTTTTCCAAATACATTTTGCTCTTTTGGCATAATTCTCTTATCTTAAATAGATAAAACTTTGTGTGCCCATTATACTATTTAAAAGATCGATATTTGAATATAATTCATCAAGAAAGGAGGAGATGAAAATTTTTCATTGTTCAGCACCGGTTCTAATAGGTGTGCAGGACAAACGTTGGAATAAATTCGATAAGCTTAAATTTTTTTAACCTTGCAAGGTCCAAGATAATTTCTTCTTTTCTTTGTTCCTGCTCTCCTGTTTCAATAATCAAAGGGTGGAGATAGGCGACAAACGCCCAAGGGCCACCAGTGTATATGTGTGGGTGGATTTCAATAGCCAACACATATCACTTAATTGCTCAATGTCCGAAATATAGCACCCAAAGAAATTTATACCTAAAAACAATAATATCACATTTCAGAGTCGCTACTTCATTCCCCCAACTATTTTGAATATCCCAATCACTAAACTCTCACAATAATTCACTTTTTTTTTAAAGTCTTTTTCGGCATCTGAGGCCATTTAGACTCCGTCCTTATTTATTTTTATCAATTGGTAACAATGATTCACTTATTTCTAATTAAAACAAAAATCATTATGAATTAGTTTTTTTTTTTTAATATGTTGTTTATATGATGTATTTTTAATATTAATTTTATATTATTGTTTACTTTATACAACATTATTATTTTTTATAACATTGTACAATATTTGTAAAAGATGAAGGCTGGTGCGTCAGTGAAAATAAAAATTTTTTTTTTTTTAATTATGGATTCATGAGGCGGATACCTCTTTTGAATATCCAGTCCACTCAAATGGACCCTTTGTATAAACCCTGTAATTGGGGATGAGGTTATCTCCCACTTTCCAACCCCAAGAGGAGACTTCTTG
Organism: Anisolabis maritima; assembly: GCA_010014785.2. Taxonomy (NCBI): domain Eukaryota; kingdom Metazoa; phylum Arthropoda; class Insecta; order Dermaptera; family Anisolabididae; genus Anisolabis; species Anisolabis maritima. The sequence continues at coordinate 7,599 of JAAAKE020084802.1, read as the reverse complement.
CAAAGTGAAAGTTTTTTGCAACAAGCCGGACTCGAATCCGAATTGTTTTGCAACTTCGTAATCCGCAGCTTATCCGTCTTAGCCACTTCCTCCTCAATTTTTATTTTTGTTTTTGTTTTGTTTTTTATTTTAATTATTTCTATTTTTTTTTATTTATTTAAAAATATAATTAATTTTTTGTTTTAGTTTTTTTTGGGGAAAAAATTTGACGGAATTTTGGGAAGAAAAATTAATCCAAAAACGGTAGTGTGGCCTTATCCTTAAGGGCGGTTTCTGGTACGCAGGCGCCCTACAGCTAAAACAGCCTTGCCGTTCTCTTTATCTTTATCTTTAATCAATTCATTTAATGAATGAAAATATCTTTTTCCCTTTTTCTAATAAAAACCACAATCTTTATAAAACTCAATTATTTCAAGTTCCACTTGACTAGTATATAACCTATCTAATTCAGATAGAGAAAATTTCATTAAAAAAAAAAGAAAAAAAAGTTCGAAATGAAAATATTTTTCGTTTGGAGAGAAAGAGAGAGAGAGAGAATGAAAGGAAAGGAAAAATCGGATTAACCGCGCTGATTTTTCATCTTGGCAAAGGATTGTTATTTGATATTGAATGGTGGCTCCTATTCCACCCCCACCACCGCCTATTTTATGCATCATTCCGAATCACTTTGAGGTAAGGTTGCATATAGATTGGTGTGCAGATATAAAAGAGGGCGCCCGCGTCGACGTCGATGCCAACGCCATCGTCGACGTCTACGCGAGGTGAATAACTAATCGACGCCTCCTTTTACCACCACCACTCCCACAACCAACCATTCCGTTTATATACGACACGCTCCGGTAATATAGATTTCATTCTGACTGAGATGTAAAAATATATTTAACACCCAAGGTGAAGAATTATATACTCTTTCTTTGAAGAATGAAGAAGAAATTTTTTTAAAAATTGAATTTTTTAATATATTTTTTTGTGAAGATAAAATAATTAAATGACAATTAGAGCAAATTATTGACTGCGCATGGCTCTTTAATCTTTATTTTAATATAATTTGTTTTTTGAAGAAAACATTTGTCTGACTTTATATTTTGAAGTTATTTAAAGGAAATTTACTGTTTCACCTCAAATTGTGGTTGAGGAAAACGTTAAATAAAAAACAGTAGTTTTGAAGAGAAAGTGAGAGAAAATTTATTTAATTAACTTCATAATTTGTTATGTTATTAGCTTAAGGATGGAAGGAGGAGAAGAGGGAGTGAGACCCTCTGGTTAAGTGTCCCGTATATTGGATCAGAATATTTGGCAACATAGCGCAGGTCTGTTCGTATTTAAATTCCTCAAAGCAAAATTTGAAAATGAAAGGTCTTATGGTTCCCCCACCCTTCCCCGAGGTTGTGACATTCGTAAGAATGAGACCCTCTAAAAAACTAGTTCTTATTTTGGTAAAAAAAAAATTTATTTAATATAATATCCCATTTGGGTATTTAGGAGGAACTTTACATTCCTTGTTTCAGTTAAAGGAATTCTTGAAGAGGAACTGCTTTCTAATCTATTAAATGGGATTGATAAAAAAACTAAATGAAAATTGCTTTAGGGAGGAAACTCAGAGACTCAGACTCAGACATTCCTAAAAATATATACTGTAACATTTCTAAAATGTGTTTTGGTTTTGGTACTTCGTCTGAGAGTATTTTGAGAAGGGACGAGAGGATGTAGGAGAACATATGTTATGACAAGTGAACGAGAGACGTTCTTGTCCTCTTATAATCTCCTTATAAATCGTGTATATATATATATATATTACTAGGTATATGAATAATAAATAAACCTGATTTCAGATTAAATTGTCTTTTTTTAAAGGCAACTAACTCCTTTGAAAGGACCAAAATGTCCAATTTGTTTATAGAATGATTTATTGCATTTGATGATGAAAATATTCTTGGTTAAGTTTAAGTTAAACGTCTGAAAAGGAAAGAAATATGGAGATCAAGATTTATTTCCTTTTATTCCTCTCTCCCCCTTCTCCAACCCTCCTTGGAGCTCATTCATATTCGTATGAGGATGTTTCGATTTACTCTCCCTTTGACAAATATCAAAAGGGCCTTCCTTTCCTTCTATTTCTCTTTAATGAATAAAAATTCAACATGGCAGGTTGTTTATATAAACAGATTTTCTGGTTGAGGTTGGAATTTATTTTGAGGCTATTTTTGAAACTATTCAGTGAGCTCAAAACTAAATTGGAATTCTCAACTGATAGAAAACCCTGCCGACAGACCACTCAATGGTTATCTCTGCCATAGCCTTTAAAATTGAAAAAATTTTCATTTTTTTGATATAAAAACTTTTGTTCAGATTGCTCATGGTGATTTTGCACTATAATGACAGAGGGAGCTATAGTGCCCTCTCTCTCGGCACGATTGTTTCCTATAGAGCAAGTGTAGGCATAAGAGTTCCACTTTGCTTAGAAATGATTGAGTAAAATTCTAATTTAAAAAATAACTTTTTATATTTTTAATTGGAATGATTATGGGAATTAAAAAGTAGAGAATAAATAGAGAAAATTTCAAAAAAAATTTTGTTCGAATGGCTTTAATAATTTTTCCTCTCTCTCTCTCTTTTAAATTAATTTGATTTCAATTTATAAATAGTATTTTGAAATAAATAAATCAAATAGAAGGATAAATTTTATACTAATTTAATTTTAATTGAAAAAAATTTTAATTTGAAAATCGCATTAACAAAAGCAATGAACGAATGATACCTGGATATATAATAATTGGATATATTGTACCAGAGTTTTGAGGAGAAATTCATGTAGAGAAGGGCATTTAAAGAAGCCCATACTGAAAGGCGGTGCGATTGCACAGGATCCCGCACTTGCTAAAGTCCCGCCGGGCACAAGTAGTTTTTAATAAAATCATTAAAGGTAGAGAGTAACCAAATATTTTGTTATGTGAATGAATAATTTCTTATATAGGTATTTATCCTATTTATTATTTATTTATTTTACCCTCCTTATTTTTCATTTTTATTTTAAAATAAATTTGAATGTACTTAATGCAAGTTTTTTTTGTAACGTGATAGACCCCAGGGGCCCGGCTTATTCTTGGACCGACCAAATCAGCAGTTTTTAAAACTCTCATAAGAAAAGAATGGATTTATACAAATATTCATTTTTCATAACAAAAATTGAATATTTCAGAATCTAGACTATTTATTAAATTTTATTATGCTTATTTGATAAAGATATTAAAATTCCCCTCAAAAACACCAAAAATATTCTTTTTTTGGTAAAAAAAATACTGATTTAATTTAATATCTCATTTGGGGATTTAGCAGGTACTTTACCTCCCTTCTCTTTATCATCTCCTTGTCTCTGTTTAAGGAATTCTTGAAGGGGAACTACTTCCAAACCTCTATAAAAAAATAAAAGCAAATTCTTTGGAAATAAATTACTTTAGGGCTTTATTTCAACAGTTCCCAAACTGTGGTATGCGTACCGCTACCGGTACTCGAATGCCAAGCAACCGGTAAATGATAAATCAAAAAAATATATTATGTATAAAATTTCCTTCTTTTTTCAGTTACGCAATAACGAAATCATCATGCCTAAAATTTAGAGGTGCTGAAACGTTGTTAATTAAAAAGTATTTTATTATTTCTTATTACATCTGATCCAGCCACTTCTTTTAAGTACCTTTTTCTAAATCAGGGATTCTCATTCGTTTTTCTACTTCGGTCCCCGTGGAAAAAATTTTTCTTCAATCGACCTCTAATTTTTTTAATATTCTATGTTATGTGAATATGCGCAGAAACAGAAGCGAGATATCATTCGGTAAGAAAAAGAGATTTAAAGCGTGACTCACAACCTCCTATGCACATCTATATTATATTTATACATATTAAAACTAATTTTCAAATAATTACATATGCATTATTTGGTTTAAAAATTAAATAAAATTTAAAAATGGAAAATTTTCCCTCCAATAGAACACTTGAATTCTATGGACCCTTTTCTAAATTTCATCGACTTCCAAAGGGTCCATATGAATCCCATTGGGAATCCCTGATAATTTAGCTTATATAGTCTCAGATGCCGAAAAATATTTTTTTTTAATCAAGAAATTAAAATGGAATTTTAAACAATGAAATATATTTAAAAAAATTCTAATCATTAATAATTGTTTGGGGTCCTTCCACCCCTGTGACCTCCCGTAATTGGAATAACCTCCCTGCTACTATCTTCCCTAAAACCTATAATCTCCAAACTTTCAAATCCTACCTCAACAAGCACCTTTTAAAGTCCCCACTCTCCCCTTCTCCTGTTCTTCCTGGTTGCTTGTGATTACTGGTCATTATAGGTCCGATGAACCTTATGCTTCCATATCCCAAAAAAAAAACATGCTAGTTACGCTACTCTACACATAAGTTTTAATAGGAGAAAGCAAGAAGCTTTTAGGACAATATATAAAGAATGTCATATTATAGCATTTAATTTTTTATTTTATAGGTACCAAAAAAAAAATATTTAAGAACTAATAAATAATAGAAGGGAAGGAGAATTATAAAAGGATTTTTCCTGTCTGTGCATTGCCAAAAACTGAAAACTTCACGTACTACATGTGATAGTGTAAAATTAATGAAATTATAATAATTTATTTATTTATTTTAGCCAAAATTTAGGCTACAAAAATATTCTTATATTAATTCATTTGCCACCCAGCAATATATTCAATAAACTTTCGATTTAAATGTTTATTTAAATCAAGTTATATAAAATTTCATTAATTTTGTTTAAATTCTTAAATAAAAATTATTTATCAATTAAATATTTTTTAACTGGGTATTATTTTAATTTTCATTATATAAGATATTTTTTTAATGATTTAGAATTCGTGTTTTCATGGGTATTATACTCTGCTAGACGCCTAATGGTACATAAATCATGTATAATAAAGAGTGGTGCAAAAAATAAATTATAAAAATAATGTTATAAAACTTAACCAGAAAGACCCGATATGAAGATATAGAAAGTTCATCAGTATTCGGTTGAACGAATTTTATATTTTTATATTTAAGCTTAAGAAATTAATATTTCAATTTGGTCACCTTTTGGACAGTCTAATGCTGCATATAAAGCTGCCGCCCTCCCCCCCCCCCTCAGAGCAAATGAGTTACAAATAAAAAAGAAAAATATGTGAAAAATAAGAGGAAAATAAACTAAATACTATATAAGAAAAAATTTTCTTTTGCCCTTCCCCCTCCAAAATGGCTACGTTTCTGGAACTGTCTACAAGAAATGAGAGTTTACTGATGTCATTATATCACTTTTACGCTACGATAAAGGAAAAAGATTTATTTTTAAATTAAAATAAACAAGACTTTTTTTTAAAGAAAAATTCTAAACAGGGTTGGATTTATGATGAGACCAACCTAGGGCGTAGCAGTTAAGAGGACGTATATACAGAGTAAGTTTTTTGTAGGTATGGTTGTTATGAAATTTCATAAATGGTGTATTTGAATTAAAAATATAATAAAGGGAGAAGAAAAAAGAAAAACGGAGATATCATAGCAACTTCCTTTATTCGAAAAAAGAGCGAGTTTTCGGTCCTTAAATTGGGACCATCATCATGTGTGATTTAACTAAGGAGTTTGAGGATGGTCCCAATCTAAAGACCGAAACCTCGCTCTTTTTTCGAATAAAGGAAGTTGCTATGATATCTCCGTTTTTTTTTCTTTTCCTTGTATTGCCTGGCTGGGCTTAGTCTGCGTATTGATTTCAAAATAAAAATATAATACGGTTCAAAGATTTAAAGATTGCATTAAGTGCTATATATATGTTTCAAAAACAAATTATTAAATATTAAATCAACTTTTTAACGGAGGAGAAGGGAAGAGGGACAGAATTATGTGCTTTGGCCTGTATCTGTAAAATCCGGCTCTTACTCTAAACATTCTAAAAAAAACTAAACCCATATATTTATTATGTATATTTAGTATTTATTTATTGTGTTATTTTTCAATTATACAATTCTCTAACTCAAATTTAAAATTGAATGAATGGTCCGAAAAATCAAAATCTAATCTTTAATAGAGCAGTTAGCTCCCTTTTAGGGGTGTTGAACCTTACAAATTGTTTCAATTGTTATCATTCATAAAAGTGGCACATTTCAATGCGAAAACCTAGGGGTCGATATCTATTTATAGTTGAGGAGATGTAAAACTCACTCAGAGAGATTAAGCGAAGTACATAGCTCGTTTCGTTTCAGTAAATGTGCTACAAAAAGATCTAATTATTTGAAAATTTCTTTTATCAATATATAAGTATTGCAAAAATTCACAAATACTAGCTCTATGTTTTGTGAAATTTTTTTTTACCTTGTAAGTCTGTGTATATATTGTAATTTATTATATAGTTTTGTTTTGCTATTAATATTATATTGTATTGTTTTATTTTAGTTTCCAGACGTAATCAATGTATTTTAAGTAATGGACTGTTAGCCTCACCTCTATAAAAAAAAAAAAAAAGGATCAGCCAAAATTGCTTTCCCAAAAAATATGCCGATCGCCTCATCGTCTCTCTAGTACGCCAATAAATGAATTCGGATTGGTATTAAATTTTTTATATAAAATATTAATACATCTTCAACTAACACTCTTTGGATTGGATTCAATTTTTGAGAGGGATTTCCCGTTCCATAGATACTTATGCCATCAAGGGGGCTTTGGTGCCTGTTACTAGGGGTGAGATTATCTGCCATTTTCCTACACTAAGAGAAGGTTTTTGGAAAAGTTGATTATTTTTTGTGGCAAATTGGAGTCGAACCCGAGTTGTATTGCAACTTCAGATCCGTAATCCAAAGATTATCCCATAAGACATTCGCCTCCTCATTGTTTACACATACGATATATTTATATGTTTCTATTAAAACGTCACTTATAAATAGGAGACAATAACCGTTCATGAAATTACTTTATTTTGCACTTGGTAAACATCAGCTATAGTTTAGAAACTTTCAAGTAAAAATAAAATAGGTTTTAGGCCCTCTAACACCACTAGTGGCACATTGATGCTGTTTATTTTAAATTTTGAAATATTGATATATTGTTCCCATCCTCCCCTATTCAAAGTGACCTCTTTTTACAGACTACTCATCTTTAAAATTTAAAAATTTTCAAATCAAATTGATAAACAAACTTGTTCAGAATGTTTATTTTGCTCATGCACACTTTGAAAATAGGCCTAACACCCTTTTTACATTATCCAACAATTTTTTTTTAGTCTTTTCAGCATCTTGGGTCCTATAGACTTTAAATTATACCCATATATATATATATTATTAACAATTCAATAATCCAAGCATATTTATTCATCTTAAATGGTATCCAATTGATTTAAATAGATTCAATATATATATAATATATCTACTATTATTAAACGAGCTAATCTTGTATGTGGGTATATATATATATATATATATTTAACCATTGATATACAAGTTTTTTTTTTTTTTTTTTTTTTTTTTATTCTTAGGTTTTAATATTGTTTTTGTTTTTTTTTTGTTTTTTTTATTTTACATTTTTTTTTCATTTAAATTTTTTGTA
>JAAAKE020084801.1:0-44744 GCA_010014785.2 Anisolabis maritima | reverse complement strand
ATATTCTCTTTAACTATAAACTTTTTTTTTTCATTTTTAAAATTTTTTAAAAACTTTTTTATTTTTATGGTCATATTTGATACTTTCTCTGACCTATATATGAAATATATTGTGGGAAAGTATGTTTTTTTTTTCGATTTATGTTTAATCTCATATTTAATAATAAAATTCAAAGTCTAGTAACTTTAACATCAGCCTAAATTCTTTCTATTTCATTTTCTCCTTCAAATTTACCATCAATAGTTTTGTCTGTCTTAGTATAAAAAAATTTGATAATTGAATAAAAAAGCTATTCAATTTATAACAAATTTTTTTTTGTTTATTTTATATATTTTTTTTTTTAATTAATAATTCACGACTTACCTTATGTTTGTTTTTTAAACTAACTTCTTGACATATTTAAGCATTTTATTATTTAAATAATAGATAGTAAAAATTTTACATTTAAATTCATTTAAATTTGTCTATAAATTAATTATTAAAAGAATAAAAAATTAATAATTTAAAAAACAAAATTTAAATTTAATTTAGACATCAAAGAGTAAGAAAAACCATTTTCTTTAAAGTAAAAAAAAATTAAAGAATGCTCCCTTCGTGTTTTCTTTGAAATATATATTTTTACCAGTGATGTTTCGCGTTATGATTAGAACCAACTTCATAAACAAATATGGAATTACATTACTTCTTAAAAACAAAATAAAAAATAATAAAGTCAACTACATATCTTTAATTCATTATATATATAGTTTAATATTAGTTCTATTTTTAAAAAACCATTTTCAATAGCCAGCCTAATATAATTATGAATACTATACAAGATTATATAATATCTCCTCGTACAGAAATAATCCACAAGGGATCATTAGCATAGGCACTCAGAAGACTATACACTTATATTAAATAAATTTTAAAAACTTTCTGTTTAGATTTATTAGTGAGTTAGTCATTTTTTAAATTTATTATATTATTTATAAACAAAATCAATAAATGTGAACAATATAACACATCGATCCCAAATGAGGTTGTTCCACCAGGAAACATTAAAAAAAAAAACCCTGAAAATCGTGATGGAAGATCGCAAAGTAAAGTTGCGTGAGATAGTTGACATCCTGAAGATATCATTTGGTAGCGTTTACACTATTTTGCATGAAAAAGCTTTTTTCGAAATGGGTGCCGCGTTTACTCACTATGGAGCAGAAACAACAACGCATCGATGATTCAGAGCGCAGTTTGACACTGTTTAGGCGAAATAAAAAGGAGTTTTTGCGCCGGTATGTGACAATGGATAAAACTTGGATTCACTACACTCCAGAAGTAATCTTCATCGATTACCTTGAAAAGGGAAAACCATCAATAGCGTATATTACATAGCGTTATTGGACCATTTGAAGGGAGAAATTGCAAAAAAATGGCCTCATATTAAGAAGAAAAAAGTTCTTTTTCATCAGGACAATGCACCGTGTCACAAGTCGATGGTAACGATGGCCAAATTGCATGATTTGAAATTTGAATTCCTTTCACACCCACCATATTCTTCTAATTTGGCCCTCAGCGACTATTGGCTGTTTGTAGACCTAAAAAAAATGATCTAGGGAAAGAGATTTGGCTCCAATGATGAAGTTATTGACGAAACTAACGCCTATTTTGGAAGCAAAGACAAATCATTCTACACGGTTGGCCTAGAAAAGTTAGGAAAGCATGAATGTATCGCTCTTGGAGAAGACTATGTTGATGAATAAAGAAGAATTTTGGCAAACAAACGTTGTTTTAGTAGTTAGTCCCGGGACTTATTGATCGATGTGTTATTTAAGTTTCAATATATAAATGAATTTTAATATCAGAAAAATTATTATGTAATTCCACTCTAATTTTTAGATATCAAAAACTGTAACATCAGTGGTAAATATATAGATATATATATAGACCCTTTCAAATTTATTTAAGATCTCAACTTGTTATTTCACATATACCATCGATTTAGGAGTTCGATTAGTGTATCGACGTTTAATACCAAAAAGTAACTGGCAAGAGTTCAATTGCTACATCTATTATGCATTAATGTTGGCAGAATAATACAGTGAGAGTGTTTTCAACGTTAACATTGACAATTAAACTTGGACAGTTACATTACCTATGATATGTGTGAAATTACATCTTATTTCATTAATATATAACAATTGAAATCTTTAAAAATATTTTGAAAAACTCTGTATTACAAAAACAAAAAAATTCAAGGCTAGACAATTCTTTAATTTGTTATCTAAACAACAAATTATTCATTCATATATTCTACAAAGAAGAAAACAATTTGTTTTCCATGAATGTAAAAAGATAAATCATATTTTGCCTTTTGTGTTAATGAAAAGCTAAACATTTATTTACATGTGGCATTGATTATATATGCTTATCTGTTCTATCTTTTGAAAAAAGCCTAAGTATTTCTAAGTAAACAAAGTATTAAGAATTAAGCATATATAATCATAACCGATCTGTCAACGAGCATTCAATAAGAGAAAAAATTCATTTATTAATAATTAAAACCTGAATGATTTTAATTGTAGCCTCCACTTAAAAGAAAATGAATAAATACTGAACTCTTTTAGTAAACAAGGTTTTCTTTTTGGCACATCTTTGGATAAAATAATTAATAAAACCGTCAGCCAACAAACTATTTCTTTAAAGCTGTTCACATAATGGAAGGTCATAGAAAGAGTCTGGAAGATAGAGGCGCCTAAATATTTCGAGCTCTCTTTTAATAAATTGGTTAGTAATGTGTTGGGATAGAGGACGGGAAATGATCCAATAGTCATTTGATTTGGAATCAGGGAACACTTAATCAACACTGGAACACTGTTAGTGATGTTGTTCTGCTATCCATCTCGTGGATTCGGTAAAAATTGTTGCTTATACACGGATGAAAGCTGCATATCAATCGGTTTGGTATCGTCATATAAAGCAGGAGCCTCGCAGAGTATAGCAAAAGTGCCCACAATTGACGCAATTGTGAATATCCAGAGAAACAATCGGTCAAGTACCATCGCCACAAAACCCCAATCTTGATCTTCCTTTAAAAACAAATGAGACATAAATGAATAATTATTCTAAATGGATTTAGGGACTCGGAACAGGGAATGCAACCCTAGTGGTAGATCTTTTAAGGGAGTCTAGATATAAAAATTAATTATTATCAAAAAAAGAGGAGCGCTATAAAATTTAAAATTTAATTTCCCGGAACAGCTGTGTATTTAGGTGAGGTTCCTTTTTCCTATAGTCATAGAAAATTGTACAATAAAGACGAATGAAAATAAAAACAAAGAAAATTGGTGTAAAAATTGGGTGAAAAAGTTAAAAAAGGAATTTCAGAACAAACAATTATAAAAAAACTAAACAAAACCCATTTATTAAACATACATTACATGCCCAGCTAACCTCTCGACAGTTCTGACTTGAATAAGAAAATAATTAATTTAAATAAGAAAGAATGTAGTTTGAGGAAAGTAAAGATGAATTTAGGCATACGGCCTAGGGTAGGGATATTGTGATATTTAAATATATTATTTTCTTAGAAAAGATCTTTGCAACCCTCAAAATTTTGATTCATTGTTCTTATTTTAGGAAGTTGTTCTGGTTGATTACCAAAAAAAATAAATCTGTAGATTTTTCAAATTATTTTTTGTCTTTTTAAACTCTGGACATTATCTTGAAAAACCCCTTAAACACATTTTCATTCCCCTTAGTAAATAATCATAATTTTTTAAATTCTATTCTTGATATAGTGAGTTTATTTCTCTTTATCACTTTAAAACAGTGGTCTTTAAATGTTGTCAATTCACGGAACCTTTATGAGTATAAAAATTTTTAAGGTAAGTAATTATCGTAAACATTTCTTTGTGATCAATTGTATTAATTTTATTTATTTGATTTGTGGACACGACAATAATATAAACAACAATTCGGAAGGAACACTTGGGAGGTTGTGTAGAAACCGAGGGTTCCTCGGAAAACAATTTAAATTCCGCTGCTTTAAGTGAATAATGTCGGAAAATGTCCAAAATCGTCTACTCTTTTGTTTTATCAAGTCATATGTCTTTAATAATATTATATATATATAAAAATTATATATATTAAATGAAAAACAAGTTATGTAATTACCGCATCAAACTCATCTTGACGTTGCATGTGATGCTGAATGAACATGACATTATGGATGGCCTTTTCCAATTCAAAAGGATATTTCCGTCGACATACTACATCACTAAGGCTTCCATCAAGACCTGCCATTGCCGGTAATGCATTGAAGCCCACAAGACCTGCAAATCGATGCGTTGCTGCGGATCCGTTGCATCCTCCTCTTGCATTTCCATTTCCACCTCCACGATGCAATTGCTGGCGAAGTGAATCTGGACTTGATGTTCCACTTGATGCTGAATGTTTTGCTTCTCGCAAACGTTTCTTTTTCGCAGCTAAATCAGCAAGTAAGGGTTCTGGCACTCGCATTAATAACAATTTCGGTAAACGACGTATGAAAATTTTCCTCACCCATGGTGCCATCTTATGTGTACTCGGTTTCCGATAATGGACATTTAGCACCATAATTGTAATAACTACCGATAGACCTACTAACAACATAGTAAATAACAAATATTTGCCTAGAAGAGGCAAAGCAAGGGATGTCGAAGGAATAATTTCTGAAATCAAAAGGAAGAACATTGTTTGCGAAAGTAGGATTGAAATACAGAGAGCAATTTTTTCTCCAGAGTCAGCAGGTAAATAGAAAACGAGTACTGAAAGATATGATATACCGACACAAGGAACAATTAAATTTACCGTGTAAAATAATGTTTTTCGACGTAGTGTGATATTAAAAAAAATATCTGTCAAAAAAAAGAAAGTTAAAATTTTAATGAAATTATTAATTTGACAATTACATTTATTAATTAATGTTTAAATTACCTGGATAGGGTTCTGCACAACAAGGATAATACTTCTCATGCCTTTCTGCAGGAACTCCTAAAATATCCCATTCTACGCTGGGATAATATTCTCTTAATTCTATGCCTACTTCGACTTTATTGTTGCCAAATTTTTGATTTATATGCTTCAAATCAATCTGAAATTAAGGATCAAATTATTTAATTAAAATATTAATAATAATATTTTTAAAATAATTGGAATGAAAAAATTATTTTGGTCTGACGGCTTTCAAAATTATAATAAATGAAATGTTTTATCCTCTCCAATCCTTTAGAACTTTTAAATCAGTTTGTTGGACCCTGAGTAACTAAGTTTAACTCATTTAAAGTATAAATTAATTTTTTATCTTTATTTTATACATTTTGAGACTCAAAAAATATCGCATGGAAAATAAAAGTTAATTAGGAAGGTTTTTTTTTTTTATAATTTCAGGGATAGATTTTTTTTAGAATTTTCCATTTAAATAATTCCTTTGAAAATTGAAAACGCTTACCTGAAAACCATCATACGTCCAAGAGCCGAATTTCATAAAGCATGTTTGTTGGTCGAATGGAAAATATCGTACATCAATTTCACAAGATGATTTAAAGATGGCTGGGGGAGTCCAGAGAACTTTGCCGGTGTGGTGGAGCACCGCTTTGGTCATTGTGGTCACCACATATTCACCATCAGCACTAAACAACAACCAGTTGTTAATATTTACACTTCATTTAACCTATTCGAATTCACAATTCATCCGACCTTTTATTTATACATAGAGTTTCAGACTCTTAGGACCCTTGCCCTAAATAAACCAACTTGAAATAAATACTTTAATAAAGAACAAACTACATCCTTCTTACAGAGCGTTTATTCAAGGAAACGTAAGGAAATCAATATAAACAAGTAAATTTTATTTCATTTATTCACCTTGTGACCTAAGATTTAGATTATCAATATCATCAAGATTAATTTCGTGTAAATAAATAAATTATCGGCCTATATTATATACAAGCTTATCAAATTTATATAAATAAAAAAATTGGGACGCGTTCGTCCTTAGGTTTGAGCTCTATAATTCGCAGAGTTTTTATAAATAAATATTCAGGATATCATTTAAACCCAAAATAATTTTTTAAAGAAGAAAGAAAATCATGAGAATAACAAAACAAAAATCATTTTAGTTTTGAAAATAAAGAATTTATGGCTATGGATTTTTCTCTTTTATTTATTCTCTCTGATGTTGTGATCCCGGGAGAATGACCTCACTGGGGTCATAACCTTCACTTTTCGAAAGAAAATAAAAGAAAAAAGGAAAATCCATAGTTTCTATCAACTTAGAATCAGTCAAACTAATAACAATATGAATGCTATTCATTTTGACCATTTCACTAAATTTAATATTATATAGGGTAAAAAATGATTACATTTTCTAAGATATATGTTAAAAGAATTTTTTTTTGTCGATAATCCATTAAAAAATATCACCTCTTGAATTTAAAATACACAAAGAAAGACTTAAACAAACGAGAAATTGAGAAAATCTCTTTATCAGAGAATTCATAAAAGTTAAGATTTCTTAAAATCCCCAATGTCTAAAGTTTTACATAATTTTATGTATTTGGGAACAAAAAGAATCCATCTATCAATGCGGAAAAATGGAATGAAATCCTAAAGCCCCCTGAGTGTTAGCAGAAACGATTTCTGAAGCGAAGATGAATAACAAAATTAGGATTTTTTTTTCTGCTATAAATTTAACTTATTTGCAATTCAAAATTTAGTAAATTGCTTGAATCCCAGGATTGAGATTTTATGAATAATATAATATAGAGAGCGTAACTCTTAAAATTGAGCCCTTTAATGGAGATTTTCTGTTTACTCAATTTAATACCTATACGCCTCTTATCTAATAAAAATTCAAGAATATTTATTAGAAAGAGATGAAATTTGAAATCATGGATAATATTTTATTGTAATTTCATTACACAACTCGAATATATTAGTAAGCAAAAAGAGACAATCAACAAATTAAAATCTTTTTCTCTCTGAAAAATAAAAAAAATTCTAAAACAATGAACAAAATAGGTTTGAAAAAAAAAAGGATAATTTTTAAGAAAAATAAATAAACAATATCACTAGACCTAAAGGGAATTAAAAAATAATAAAATTTATTTTTAAGTATTTTCCACTCCGATGGCCATTAAACTTTACAAATACATAAATTTAAAGGAGAAAAATTCCATTATCGATAATAACCATAATTAATGCCAAAAAATGTTTTTTATTTATAATAACAAAAATTGTAAATCAGTGGTCTCAAACTGGCAGCCCGCGAAAATATTTTAGCTATCTGTTTAAATCTAAATGGTGCTAATTGATTTGCAAAAAAAAAAATAAATAAATAAATTCAAAGGAGTCTTTGTCTTTTTTTATTTGCGGTGACTATTTTGCAATGATCCGTATATTTAAAAAAATTGATAAATTTTTATTCGTAATTTTGAAAGGATAAATACCATGAATTGAGAAATTTTGCATTGAAAATAATTCAACTGTTTGGGAGCACATATTAACAGTTCTTTTCAGAAATGGGAATTTATAAATCCAATAAAAGAAAGCGATTGACGGATGACCATCTACAATTACTAATGGAGAGAGTTTCAAGCAATTTGTCTCCGAGGCTACAAGGTTTGGCAAATTTACATTGTCATCAGATCTCAGGGAGCAGACGAAAACAAAATATATTTAAACTTACAATTTAACAATGTTATTTCCATATGGATGTATTATTATAAGAAAATATTAAATTACTAACAAGTAAATATTTTCCGTTTATTGAAATTTTTTTTTAAATATACGGTCCTTCATTTCATCCGACGCATTTGGTCCACACGTAATTTGAGTTGGAAACCACTGGCCTAAATTATTTAATTAAATTTGTGAGTAAGCAAGAATAAACAAAAATCACTTTGCCGACGGGTTGAAGGCCACTGAGGTTATATAAATTTAGAAATTCTTATATGTTATAAGTTCAGCAACTTATCTGCATGTATAAATTAAGCTTCTTGAGAAGACTCCCTTAACACACCCCAACTAATCCGACAAGAAATAAATTATAATTTATTAATTAAATAGTATACATTCTAACATCTATATTATTATATAAAAGACAAAGTCTGTCTGTCTGTCTGTCTATTTGTAAGGGATAGGCTCCGAAACTACTGGGCGGATTTCCATGGAGTGTTTTTCAATTTGAAGAGAATTGTGATTTAAAGCTATGATTAATTCAGATCAGGGTAGGGAACCCCTCTTTTTAGGGTGATTTTATTTTAGTAAGAAACTGAATATCTTCGGACTCATGGAATTTTCTCTGTGTTTAGAGAATTTTACAGAGCAAGTTGGAGATTATGGGTAATTCAGATTAGAGGTAGAAAACCCCCTTTTTAGGTGGGGAAAAGCAAAATTTCGTTTGGAACATGTTAATTTGGGAGGAGGTTTTTAAGATGAGGCTTTCCCATGGTAAGCAAAAAAATTTTTTTTTATTGACTCCTTTCAATTTTTTCAATCTGACTTGAAATTTAGTAAAAATATATAAACAAAAACATTGAGTTATAGAAAAAAAATATTTCCTTTGAAACATTTTTTTTTAAACATAAATTTACAATTAATTACAATTCATTTATATAGGTGTCTTGTTCGTGAGGAAGTTTTTTTGAAGATAATTTTTGTGAGTTTATTTGGATAGTTGTTAAGCAGATCAAGGTAATTGTTTCCTTATTTCCCCTTTCTCTACTTCTTGAGGCACTCTCTCGTTTGTCATGAATCCTGGAGGACCATTCTTAGAACCTCTGATTGAAAACGCTACATTATTTCAATTTTGGCGTTTGCCGCTGCTCCCCAGAGTTGTATCCCATAGATCCAAATTGGCTCTAGTACAGTACAGGTTTGTAGATCCTTTTTTAACAGCCGATGAATAGTTTTGATTTTCTGTTAATAAGCCAGTGGACACATTTTAGTATTTGATCAAGTTGCCTTCTTTTTCTGCAATGAGTTTCATCCAAGTAAGGCGGCCAACCAAATGCAGGCCGAGATATTTTATATTTAAGCGAAAAATAACAAAACTTCAGGAGGCGTATGTAAAAAAATGTTTGAAACGAGTGAACGAGAGTCGCGTCACGTGATTTTTTACTAGCAATAATTTTTAAAAGATTTCTTTGTTCTGAGACTAGTGAATTGCAATTACGACCAAGATATTGACAAAAAAATTAACACTTGAAAAATTAATAATGACACAACTAATTAATAGTTTTTTGAGCACCTTAGCATACATTTTGACTCGGATTCTTTCTATTATGAAAAGTGAAAAAAAAATATAGGCCAAAAAATTTCTGCAGAGAAAGGGGGGGGGGGGGGCAAAGCCCCTTGGTTTAGGTGCGTAATCGAAGGCAGGCTACCTGGTTGTACAATAAATCTTTTTTTATTTTCCACACTTTAGACGAAGATGAATTTCCACTGTGTTATTAAATGATAGATCATAGCTTGTAAAAAATTTAATAGGGTCATAAGAGAAAAGACGACTGCTGAGTTGCCATATTTTTTCAAAATGAAGGATGACATCCGGAGAGGGGTGAGTAGGGTCATTTCCGGAAAGGTTTCAATCAGCACTTCCGATGATCGATTCTCTTACATCCTTTAAGGAAGAAAGAAGTCTAACATTTTTTAGCTCTTTAGAAGGATTAATTGAATTAAAAAAAAGAATAAAAGGAGCAGCCCTTATAGCTCATGTTTGGTATAAACATTGCATGAAAATTTCCTTTCACTTTTTCAAATGGAAAACCAAATAAGGAACAAAGAAAAATCTGGTGTGATAAACGCACATCACACAACTTCCTCTTACCTAAGGTAAGAAAAGCTGAGTGATGTGCTGTCACACCAGATTTTTTGCGTCGCGCCCCCTATGTCGTCGATGAATGTACAGTCTTTTTTAACTTATTTTGTTTAATAATTTTAAATGAGAATTTCATGACTCGCACTTTGTTTTCCGAAAGATGACTGGCAAGCCAGCGGGCGCAAGCGAGGTTCACATGGACCATCTTGAAAATTGAGGGACCTACACTATTTTGAAGTTTAATACATCTTAGAGATTATTTAATTTATTATATGTACAGTCAATCAAAATTGTTAGAATGGTTTAAGAGAAATTGAAAAAAAAACCCAAAAACGTACATTAAGAATAAATTGGGCCCCCAAACAATTTTGGGATGATAACACATTTCAAAGATCATCAAATAAGTAATTGATATATAAATTTTAATCAAAATCGTTAGAGAGAATTTAGGGAAAATCGAAAAAAAAAATATCTAAAAAAGTGCCTCAATAAAGTACTTAGCCGACTTTATCGAAAAGCTTCAAAATTTAAGGCACGAGTGTACCTAGCTTAAATATAATATAAAATTTCAGTACATTTTTTCGTTTTTGAAAAATCTTGTTCACACACATACAGACAGACACATAGATACAGGTCATATCGCGAGACTCATTTTTTATATAGACTTAGGGGGCCTCAAAATGTGTATTTCCGTTAAAATCTCGATATCGATTTTTTTTACGATCGCAATACTTTCTCACTATATATTTCATATATATGTAAGAGTAAGTAAAAATTAAAACAAACTTTAATATTTTTGTAATTTCTGACAATTTATAGCAACTAAAATAATAAAATGATATTAATAAATAAATATTAAACAGGTGGATTTTGACCAACTCGGGACCCAGTCAAAATGCACTGTCATATTGGAAAGCGATAATTCATACAAATTAAATATGGATGACTAAATTAATTCAGTAAAGTATGAGTTAATTAAAGCCTATTAATTGAGCTCAAAAACTAATTGGTCAGAATGAACGAAGATACCAAGTTTCATCAAAATTGATTAATTAATATTTTGTATCGTGGAAACAATAAGCACGACACACACACAAACATATTATTTAAACCTTAAAAATTAAATATTTAATTAATAATCGTGAAAACTTGAATTATATTATCAAAGGGAAATAATGTTTTTCAGACTCAGGGAGTCAGAGGAATTTTTTACCCTAAGATTGTGTTCCTTCTCCAGAAGGAAAAGGAAATTAATACAAAGATTTGGCCAGTAGTAGTTTTTTATTAATATCGTCACTCTATTACTATTCATATGGATTTAATATGGAACTTAACTTTATATAAGAGAACTATAAGCTAAAATATTAAAGAAAACTCTAACTTGTTATAGAGCACTATGTCGGGAAGCCAGATGTGCTCGGAAGGAACGTAGAGCTCAGTGACGCCTCCATACTCCGCCGGGTCCCATCGAAATTTGTGGTCCTGCCACTCCTGAAATTAGATCAAGCCCAACGTGAATTACGGCCCTTTCATGGTAAATAAATTAAGGACAATCAACAGAGTGAACAAAGGGTCGGCTGCTCAGATTGCTAAGGGCAAAAACGGAGAGAAATTAACTCGGAGGAAAGGGAAAGCGATGGGGAAATAAATTTTGGACAAAACTCTCTTGTTTAAAGCAAGATTAAATATACAATAAAAGTTTGCTTTAAGATATTTTTTATATGCATGTATGTATTAATGAATAAAAGCGTAATAAAAGGTAGTTGATTATGCCATTGTTTTAGGGCATACGGAATCTCATTTCGTAGAGATCCGTTGAAATCTCGATTTACATAATTACTAAAATCTTAATAATGTGAGCTTTAGTAAAATAGAAATAATGACATACTTACATGTTCAAGCCAAACGTTGGTTGTCAAGATTTGGTCCTTAAGATTCTGAAAAGAAAAAAAGAAGTCGAATTGTATTATTAGAATAAAAACGAAATATCGTTCGCAGATTAAATAAGAAATATATCAATGCATACAATGATGTACCTGACCCTAAAAAGCGGAGGGGTATCTATTTTTATTCATTCTTTAAAAATCGACGAATGTTTAGAGAAACTTCATGGCTTATTTTTAAAATCCCAAAAAATGTTCTTCCACTCTCTTTCTAATATTTATAAAATTATATGATGAATGCATTTGTCCAACAGTTTTTTGATTGTTTGATAGATGACTATTAATTTCTTCCTAAACGTCTCAAATTAACCACCCATAAAATAATTACGAAAATCTTATGTAAAAATAGAACTAATTTTATTCGGTTATTCCCTAATAAAATTTTCTTAACTTAGACTATTAAGCCCATCTTCTTGACTTGTCCACAATGTTACATACGCCCTATAGCCAGAAATTATTTTATTCTTTTCTGGAACGGCCCTTTGTTCAACTTATTAACTCCTCGGGGAAATTCCTATTTTTCTATTCATTCGACATGAAACGAAACGTCGGCTTTTCAAAGTAAATTTCAATATGTATTCAAACTCCAAAGGCAGGGAAGTTATTTCCAATTTGGGTTGGTTCAGGGAGGAGTCGAGGGCAAATTTCCTTCTATCCTCTGTTACACTGAGAAGTAGACAAACTAACTTTTGGAATGTTTTGACTAGTTTATTATATGATCCACACAAAAACAGAAGAAAGCAAATTTCTTAATCTTTTTCAGGCAATTTATTTGTACTTTTTTTCATGTAGGCGTATAATAAAATAGTAAGATCACTATGAGATTTAACGTTTATCTTCTTAGGCACTTATAGGGCTATACATTAAGATTTTTTTATTTTTTTGGATCCTTTTGACTTGAAACTTAAAGATATTTTAAAAAATTAGGGGCTTAAATTTTTCATAAATTTCCCCTTACTATTTTAATTGATTTAATAAATAGTAACGGGAAATTAAAATAAATTTGCCGCCTCTCCTTTTTTTTTAAAGAATAAATTTTATCAATTTTGATATATATATTTTTATATTACAAATTGTGAGAGTAATTTCCTAAAAAAATTTTGAACATCAAAAGAAAATCACTAATTTCTTTTTAATTGAACAAATT
Source organism: Anisolabis maritima (assembly GCA_010014785.2). Classification (NCBI taxonomy): domain Eukaryota; kingdom Metazoa; phylum Arthropoda; class Insecta; order Dermaptera; family Anisolabididae; genus Anisolabis; species Anisolabis maritima. The sequence continues at coordinate 31,816 of JAAAKE020084801.1, read as the reverse complement.
TTTTTTTCCAGATAGGAATCTTGAATTTGTAAAAAAGTAATTGAAGAGGATTTTTCGGAAATAAGGATGGGTCGCTTGATGGGTGAGAGTGAATAAAGATCCCAAGTGTATCGATTTTCAAATTAAGAAAATAGAGGAGAAAGAGGGAATGACAGATAAAGAATCGATGATAACAAAAATAAAAACGAAGAAAAATAGCAAACGGAATTGGGAGGAAAAAAAAGCATGGCTCGATTTCTTGATTTCACAGTCCAAATATTTTCGGATGAATTATGATTCACATGTCAAAAGGTTAGTAGGTTTTAGAGTTGAAAAAGTGCAATCAGACATTTTGATGCGAGACATTCCCTGTCTCCTGATGTTGCGGGGGAGTCACCCCTTAAGCTCTTTCAAGTCCCTTCAAGGCCTCTAGTCTATTCTCTAAAAAGAAAAAATTTAGAGGTCAAATATTAACTTTATTTATATTAAAAAAAATTTTACAAATATTATTTATATAATCTATTGTGATTATTCGAATAAATTTCTATTGTTAATAATGGACGAAAACAGAAAAATTGGATATGTGATAGCACTGGGGTAGCAGGTAGTTTACATTTTCCTCAGATTGATGTTGATGTTTCCATTCAAGAATTAATAATCAAATTCGACTTATTTTTATTAATTTAACTTGATGTTGAAGTTGAGTTAAGTATCTTTAAATAGACGATATTTAAAATTATTTCACTAATTAATTTAATAATAACTTTTATTTCTGTTGAAAAATAAGTTTTGCCTCTTTTCCACTCAGTCTTAATAATCTATTCATTGGATCAAATTTCCAATTCATGTTTCATGTTATGATTTAAATAAGTTCAATCCAGAACGTGAATAGCGTGATGAATTTGATGAAAATGTTGATAAAAAGATGCGCAAAATGCATATAAAGTATTTTATAACAAAGTTATTAAAATCTGGTAAGAAGCACTAAAACGACTTTCACATCTGTACTTCTGAGTGTCAAAAGAAAATATTGTTGATTAGAGAATAAAAAGGTGAGAAAAGTAAGAAGAATATATAAAAAAATGGTGTGACTAAATGCACATCACACAATTTTCGTCGCTTGAATCTCGAAGCTTTTCACTAAAATCGTCCAACGGGTACCATTATTTTACTGATGTACTTTTTTAAAAATTTTTTTCAATTTCTCAAAATTTGCTCCAAGGATTTGGATTAAAATTCACAAAACAATTATATATTAGATGATCTTTGAAATGTATTAACCCTTATGGCCCAAAAATTGTCTAGGACCCACTTTACTGATATACGTTTTTGGGTTTTTTTTTGTTATTTTCTCTTAAACTACTCTGACGATATTTATTAATTGAATGTACATTGCTCTATTAAGAGATGAATTAGAGAACGTCTCTCGGGATTCCGACGCAAAATACCTAGTGTCACTCAGCTTTACTTACCTTAGGTAAGAGAAAGTTGTGTGGTGTGCGAACCAGATTTTTCAAATTTAAATTTTTTTTTTCCATAATTGATGAAAATTATTAAAATTTCTTACTTTTTTTTCCAATTTTATAAAAATTTTTATTTATTTTTTCTTAAAAAACCTTTAAAAAATTTTTGATTTTGATGAACTTAATCTCTTTTCCATTATTCTACTTGGGCGACATTTTAATTTTATAATCAGGAATATGAAGTAAATGGATCAATAAAGAAATAAATAAACCCTAAATCCTTAAATGGGATTATTTAAAGTTGAATTTTTCGTAATTACGCCCGACGCCCGAATTTATTCGCAGCGGCCTTTATTTTGCTCATTCACCAAATTTAAGCATTTTTTTAAAAACAATTTTTGCATTTTAATAAATTTGTTTAATATTACAAACCTTTCGCAATATTATCGCTTTGTAATTGAATTTTTAATTCATATTTCTCATTTCAAATCGAAATCTTAAAAATTTTATGTGGGTTGGTTCATTAATAGAGATATTTTATCCCCTTCCAAAGTATTTGGACATCCTGTATATTTGGTTTCGTCTTATTTAGATGACCGACATGAAATCGCAAATAATAAATTTATTAATAGAAAAACATTATGAAATATGATGATTTTGATCTCCTAATTACCCATTAAGACGAAATAAATATTACATGTTATCCAATTTCTTTTGAGCAGCAGAGTATATAATGCATATTTTTAAATATTTAATTTTCCTATTATATTCTAAATTTTTATAATAGGTCTAGGATAATGATTAATTTAAAAAAATCGTGAAAATTAACCTATATGTCCTATTACTATATATACGTGCAAGTCGTACGACGTGGACGAGATTCAAGGGCTATGGTGAATTTAAATATTCCATTTTTTTTTTTAGATCTCAACGTCATTCTTTTTAATGAGGTTTTTTTTTTTTTAACTTTTGATGAATTAGATTAGCAGTAATTGTTTCATTTGTTTAAGAAAATATTGATTCGAACTGTTTCCTTTTCTATTAAAGCCACATGTCATTCATTTATCCATATATAATAGAGATTTAATTAAAATTATTTACAAATTAACAATCACGTCAAATCAGAAAATGAGAAAAAACATGTTGACTGGTTATATAAAAAATATTCAATTTAAAAGAAGGTTTTATATATTCATATATTTATTATAAATATAAATGATGGATTTCACAAATGTAAGATTAATCAGAACAAAACATCATTTATAAAAAGTTTTCATGGGGAGAAAAAGTAATATGATTTTAATTGAATAAACAAGTATAAATTGTGTATTGTTGTATTTATCAAAGGAGCTTTCATTTAATAAAAGGAAAATATAAATACTTTGAAGAAGAAGAGGGTAAATATTTTAGTAGCTGCAAAATTCCCTCGCCACAAAAACAAAATTTAACCAAGGGGCTCAATCGAGAGAGAGGGCGTTAGCTTTTTATATATAATTATTATATTATTTTCATTAGAAAATAATAATTCATACTGATTTACTCATTTAGTAAACTATTTTTCTGAATATCTAGAATTTTTATATAATTAAAAAAAAAATCATTTTTTACATCCATTAATTAAATAAAATAGATCATTTTTTAAACTTTTTACTTTCTTTTTGCATAACTTTGCAAGTCGAATTTCCAAAACATTTATTATAAACTTTTTCATTAAACTTTTTTGATTAATCAATTTTTACGTATAAATTTTTTTTTATTTGAAAATGGGAAAATTATTTACTGGCGGGTGAATGGTAAAATGAAAGTATTAAAAAAAAGATGGATCGTTAAAACTTTATTAAATTTTCTTCCATATTCATTATCTTATTTTATGTGTTAAAACCTTAGAGATTCAAAAGAATATATACTTAAAATTTTAAAGTTTGAAAAATTTTATAGATTTGAATTAATCATATTATGCTAAGAAAAAAATATAATAACCATTTCTCTGATAATATTATTAATGCTGTTATAAAATTTTAATATTCATTTATTTTATTTATTATAATTTTATCAATAATTAGATGAGAAAAGAAGTTAAATTATATTTTTCTTTCAAATTGAGATAAAATCCTTTAATTGTGGAATTAATAATAAAGGGGTGCACATCTGTTGAGTCCAAGACTCCAAATTACCCGAGTTAAATCTGGTATTGCATGTATGCCAGTGGACATAAAATTTCACGGATAATGAAAAAATCACTACACTCTATTTACTATATTATTCTTAAATTTTAAAATGTTATTTTTCTAATATTTTTTAAATTAAATATGGATAATTAATCATCTTTTTTAGATACTTAGAGAGAGCGATATTTATTAAATAAGAAACTTATTCAGCAAGGAAATTTACTCCGGCTGGCGATTAGAAATATTTTCCGACGAATGAATTGTCCTCCCTCGAAAGAGAGCAATCGACGGTTTAGGGTGTATATTTCGGGTATGAGTAGCTCATTTGGAAGGAGGCTGCTCAACTCATTTGGCCCAGGATCGATCCGGAGACTGCGGAGGATGCAAAACGGCAGAGGTGGCAAGGTGTACCCACGATCACCAGCCTCCAGTTCATTTCTTGAATACTTAGCTCACAAGTGCCAAGATATATATAATAATAACAACAAATTCCTCGCCTATTCCCTCTCTGCGGGGATAGGCTGTTAGAATAAATTTCAGGTATTAGAAATTATAGAATCGACAGATACTAAATTTTACAGCTTTTCCTGAGGTTTTTTTTTTTTAATTTATTATGTTAAATAAAATTTAGGTTTTACTTAATAATTTACCTGAAAGTTTGATTCGTCCGACCGTGCAATGTTCTACCAATCCTCTTCAGTAAAATGACGGTCTTTTAGAGCCGACTCGCACCTTGACTTTTTATTGTTGACAGGCAACCACTTTTTTCTGACTCTACAGGCTTTTAATCTAGCCTCCAGCAGCATTCTTATTGTTCTCGCAGAGATTGGTCTTTTTAATTCTTTTGATAAAGTAGCAGCGAGCTCGGAAGAATTCATCTGATTTTTCAGAGAATCTCTGATCAATTTTTTGTCCACGCGTTCCTTAGTAATTCGTTTTCGACCTGGTTTCTGTATATTTGTATGTGATCCAGTGCTCTTAAGCTGATGAAGAGTATATTGCACAGCTAGGCGCGAGCATTTAATAATTTTCGAAATTTGCTCTTGGGACATGCCTTGTTCTTTGAGAAGTTCAATATTTACGCATTGTTGTAGACTGAATTCACTTTTTTAGGAATATTCTTAGTAAAATGACTAATTTAAAAAATGAAATAAAAAATTAATCGACCAAAATAAGTACAGTGTTCCCCACTAGCAATGATTGTAAGCTGACTACATTGTAAGAATAAGCCAAAAATTAAATTTTCACATGTTTTATGACAGGCAATCTCAACGAGATGAACACGTGAACTGAACGCGGGCAACAGCGACAACTAGTGAAACACACTCGTTGTATGAGTCAATATTTCGGCCGAGTGCCAGCTGCTAATATAAAAAACTCGTACAAAGGTACACTCGTGTTAAGAGGTGGTACTACTGTATTCAAATCGTCCATTTCCAATTAAAATACTAGATAATATTTCTTCTATATCTTTTATACTCCACCCATATACATACATGTTTATTTAAACTTTTTTTTACAATCATCCAAACTACATATATCCTTTTCATCTCCACCTTATATGTACAAGTGTAGTATACTGAAGAAGAAAATAATACACCATATCTTCTAAAGCAAAAAACAAAACCATCAACTTTAGACAGTTGTACAATATAGGGAGTACTGCATATATTATTGTTCCACGTGTTATTATTAAGGAACCAAGTTTCATTTCCCTAACGTCAAGCTGGTTCTATAAATAATAAAAACTTTTAAATATTTAGTATCCAATCTGCATATTAGAGTCGCCATATAAAGTAACACTTGATTAAAAATAAATCTCTTTGAAAATTGGCATGTCAGACCAGAAATATTCCAAAGATGAAAGTGTAGTTATTATATATCCAGAATATACTCATAAATTAAGTTAACAGGGGCTTTTATTTATGAAAAAATTTTCTAATAACGGTTTTGTTTTTTTTTAAATATAATATTTTAAACATATAATGCTAGTTCTTAGGTCAAAACAAAATGCAAACTATACAATAAACTTATTTTAAATCAATTGTAAATTAATTGAATTAAACTTTTTTTTAGAAAGTATCATGTATATTACAAAAAAAAAACTAAAGAAAGAAACACAAAAAGCTTCTGATATATATATATATGGTTCATATAATAGCCAAATTTATTGTAATAAATTAATTATATTTAATTTTAATCATTTAAATTTTTAATAATTACTAACATGTTGACTTTATATGCTGAAATTTATTTGAAATTTAAATACAGAATTGATTATCGCGGTTTTGATTATCACAATTCTTTGTTTATCACGCCTTATAATTTGATACCAAAATTCTAATTATTGCACTCCAAATTCGAATTATCGCGGCAATTGACGTGTGACCGAAGAAATTTACACTAAATGAAATGAACGATATATTTAAAATCGATGAATTCCGATTATCAAGGTATTTTTCTCTGCAAAAATAACCGCAATATTCGAAATATTCCTGTGACACCCATTCAAACACAGATATTTGGATAAAGCGCTTTTCCCTTTGGAGAGTCAGAAAATGCAATGAAAATATGGAAAATTTATAGAAAAAATTTGATTTATATAGAACTACTCCTTTACACTAAAAAATGTTGAAAAATTAGACTGTATTAGAAATGTTTAATATTAGATTTTAAATTTACTCAGGTGGGTTACGCATGCCATTTCTTCAACCGATATGGCAGTCTTCCCCCTCTCCCTAATCAACCGTCAGGCTTTACGAAGGGCCGGGTTGGTTCTCCTCTCGGTCGCATCTGAAACTTTTAATGCCACCCCAAATCAATGGAATAAGGCAAGGACGAAGAAAAAGAAAAAAATGTATATAAATATAAAATATTTATCATCTATAACAACCAAGAGGAGTCCGTCCAAGGGAGCAATTTGGAAAAATCTTGAAAAGGAACTAAGAAGGGAAGAGGTGAAAATCGATGGGATAGAGCAGCTAACGAAGGAAGAAGAGAAGAAAAAAGAAGAAAGAGAAGGAAACAAAAAATAAAACGAAATAAATAAATGTTAAATAGTGTATATATTAAAAGTTATATATATAATTAATTTGTTTTTTGATTTTTTGTTGTAATTCGTTATAAAAGAGAAAAAAGAAAAAATGTAAATACAAAAAATGTTTAGCCTGAAGACCAAAAAAGTCAAAGGCAGGTTTGGAATCAAAATAAATAAATAAATATAAAATATTTCTAAAATCAAAGTTTATTAATTAGAACAATTTTATAGCTAAGTATTATTTCGTTAAAAAAATCTATTTTATTGATTTAACATCATTTTATTATTTAAAATTGGTTTACTATAGAATCAACATCCAGGCAACATCCAAGGCCGGTGAATTCAGTAAATAAAGGAGCGAGAGTGAACGCACTCTTTCATTCTCTGTAAATATCGATATGAATTCAGTATTTATAAAATAAAACGAACCAAATAAATAAACGATTGATTAAATCTATTGACAATAGGAAAACAATTTTGCTACAAGCCGAGATTTCATAATCAAGAATAAGAGAGAATCGAATGATATAGCAAAAAAAAAAGACGTAGTGTAGAAACAAGAAGAAAAAATATTTCAATTGAAACGTTAAAAAAACAAACCTAAAGTAAATATCAACTAACACAGAAGATAGAAGGAACAGTGCAGGTCAAAAGTTCACGAAGATATCCAGATATTAATATTTTATTATCAACAATCACTTCAATTTTTTTAGAAGGGACAGTATCTTTTTCAGATATCCTGGTCTGCCATAAACATTTGCCGCAACATGAAAATGCCCCGGTGGTTTTCAATTGATTGCATATTCATGATACACGTTACATATTCAAAGCAATTATTTCAGGCTTCTGGTTTTAACTTGAATATTTGAGTATTTTTGCTTAATTTCTAAAATTTATAATATTAATAATATTCATATACCTCCCCCCACCCCGTGGCCTAGAGGTTAAAGATATTGACATTGTCAATATTGATAACCTTAAAAGCCAAGTGGTTCAGATCCCAGGCAGGTCGATGAAAATTTATTTACTTCAAATGGATACCGATTGAATGAAATAAATATGCCTGGATAATAGAATAAATAATTATTGGAATGGGCTTTACAAGGTGAGGGAAAAAGCCGAACGCGTGGACAAATTCTCATTAAAATATACGAGGCCGTGTCCTGATAGAGCCGAACTTGTTTTTTTAATAATATAAATTAATATTAAAACCTTAACTTTAGTAAAAATTCATTTAATAATCTCGGGTTTTTATTTTGGTCACCATTCCAGACGTGGTAGGCAAACTCAAAAATGATTATCAGAAAATTGTAGGGTTGACAAAAATTAGCAAATTAATATTACAAAGGAAAATTGCACTTTTGATAAAGTTTTTAACATTTTTAAATATTTTGACTTTTATCTTAAATATTAATTTTGAAAAATTTTATTAAATTTAATTTAGTACCCCATAAAAATACGCTTTTATGGAAGAAATGTAGAAAAATACTTAAATCTATTAAAAAATATAAAATTTAATTTTGCCAGTAAATAGACAACACAAAATATGATTTGAAGCTTTGAAAATAACGGCGTGAGTGACATTGGCATTTCTCGTTCTCGTCTCGATTCTCGTCACTTTGTTGTTCTCGAATTTCATACGAGAAAATTTCTTAAGAGAAAAATCTTCACAAGAAAACGAGACCGTTTCTAATTGTTGCAATGAGTTTTGTGCTGATTTTAAATAGAGTTGAAAGAGGTCAGATGTCGCCTCTACTACCCCTTTCAACATAAAAACAGAGTGATAAATATTCATTGAATTATATCTTGATTAGCAATTTTTCATCCGTACATGCTGAGGCGTTTTTATAAATATTTACTTGAAATATTTTATATATTTAAAAAAATTATCTGTTTATTTATATTTATTTATTGAGGAAGAAATAATTGATAGTCATTTTGTGCATAAACTTAACAAGTTAAAGTATTTGAAATATTTATTGTCCAATCCATTTAATCAACTTTAGTGCTCCTTCTTAAAGTTTTAATCCGATTAGAGGTTGGGGTGGGTATATAGGAGAAACAAGACTATCTCTCTCTCTACCTATCTCATTATAAAAGTTTTAAAGCATATTTTGAAAATTTTTTGTCTTTATTATATTATTTTTTATTTGAAGTATATATAAAAACAAATTGGTTTTAAAACTTTCTTAAAAAAACATCTATTATTATTTTTATAATTTCTTTAAACCTTTGTAATTCTTCCATAAGCTTCCTCAAAGCTCCGATACATCTAGGTTCTTCTATGGGTTTGTTTATTTTCAGCACTGTTCTCCCAACAAGCGTAGTCAGCAGGAAAGTCACTGGAAACCAGTAGCCTGTTGGCGGAGTAGACGGAGAGAGCTGAGTGTCACTGGATTTTGCATCTGACCTGCAATATTTTCTGCATTCTGATTGTTAGTCGAAATGATTTTGAGATTAGTAAGCAGTGAGTTATTCACTCCACCGAGGACGCCAATAATAAGATCTTGATTCTTGGTCTCTGTTCTCCTCTTAGATTTCGATTTTCGACAAGGCCGGAATCGAGAATTCAATGATATAAATCATTTTAGTCTTAAAATTCAGGAGAGCAATATCCGGCTTGGTGGCTTTGATCAGTCGGGTAGTTAAGAATGAAAAGTTCCAATAAATTATGGCACACCTCATTCTCAGCAACAGACTCAATATCGCCTGGAGCGTATGGCAGCACAGGTATCTCATCCACACGGTATGAGTGGCACAAATGATAGTACAACGCCCTCAATGCAGCATTATGACGACACACATAAGCGGTAAAAACATATTTCGGGCAAGTAGAGAGAAGAAATACACTCTTCACCCTGCCCGCAGGCCCTACAATTTGTAGGACCCTCCACGTTCATAATTCTCTGGTAGTAAGAGAGGGTGATTACGCTATCCTGGCAGGAAAGGATGAATTCCCCAATCTTGGACCTAACACCAGCCGAGATGCTAAATGTGCGCGTTGCCGACAGAAAAAGGATTCAATTCCCCGGAAGAAAGTTCCATGTAATGGCCTGTCGACATGCTGCTTTAGTAAGGTCTTATATCTGCACTCCTGATGCGGCGTCTGACCTCAGACGTAGGTTACACTGGAGTCCTCTTCTACTCGTCAGGTCCAGTTCCAAGCTTAGGGACTCTGCGGCCAGCTTTGAGGCCTTAAAAAGAAATACTCCCACATCTACTATCTCATGGTGATGGACCATCTGCAGGAGGGGATCTGACTGTTCGAAATCTTGATGGCTGTTTGGAAAACCATTTGAATGCAGAGGGACTCCAGACTTAAGAACCCCCGGCCGCCTTGACCACAAGGGATGTAAATTCAGGGAACCGAGGATCTGGAATGAAGACTACGATTCATATTCATAGTCTTTAGACTCATACTGCCTATTTCGCGAAGCTCATTTGCTAGTCACTTCCTGACCCGAAGATAAAAAAACAGCATGGCAAACATATTTGAGGCAGTGACCTTATTTCTCCCTGACAGTTCGGAAGACAAAATTCGCCTCATAATTTGCTTATAACTGCCGTGAAGGGACTTTTTGATAGAATTGGTATCCTGAGTGTAGCGTTGTGCCAAACCAAGATACTGGCAAGATTCCTCATTGCCCAGATGATGAATGGTGCTTCCATCCATGAGAACAACGTCCTGTTCAGAATCTCCAGATCTTTCCTGAGATGCTCCGCTGCGCACTTTTCCAACCCTAACCCCATATCGCTGATATATGCTCGAGCAACCTCGAGAGCATGATTTAATTCTCTCTCCTAATAGGCATAGATCTTTAAAAAATCCATATAAAATTGATGAGTGACTCTATGTCTACTATTTTCAGATCGCCCGTATGCGTATTCTCCGATTTGGCCGAGTGAAATTTATATGGACAAAAGTGAGATACAGAAGAGCAAGGGACTTCCTGGAAGATGCCTCTCCAGAAATTTATCCAATTTGTGCAGTTCTGTTCTTGTGGAGAATTTGGTTCTCCAGAGAAACATTATTTACTTAATGCTCCCCACTATATTTTGATGTACCGTGAACCTTTCCAACAAACTGATAATGAGCTTATGAGATGTTTTATCAAAAGCCTTTTGGCAATCGATCATGTCATCGCAAGTGAAAATTTTGTTTTCCCTGAGCCACCGCCTTAGCATCTTTTTTCTAGCTGTTGTCAAGACCCGTATCCTCTCAACCACATGCTGCCTGATAGATAGTAAGTAACTTAACCATGTTGAGGGTGTGGTAGAGCGCCTTTAGTTACTCGGCTGAGTTTATTTCCTTTCCGGACTACTCTTGTGAATTCTTAGTGCTAGAAGTTACCACTGAAGATGTCCAATTTCTCTTAATAGCAGTTGATAGAAGACCCATAGTTGGATTTTTTTCCGATTTTGAAAACCTATTACACGAACATCTATCATTATGATAGAATATAGTAATAGTAGAACACTTCATCACAGATTTTAATTGAGAATCAACCGGCAAACTTTATTTAGGTAATCTGCTCTATTCGTTGGATCTAACATTGGTACCGTTGAGTTCAACGCATTCCATTTCAAGTACTTGCACTTGGTTAGATCTTTCGAGAAAACTACAGCGAAAGGACAATATTCATTCTATTACTATCGGTTCATGATTTAATATATCTTAAATTAAACATCTCTCTTCGAAGCCCTCATTGTTTAGATATAGAGATTACAAAAACTTTAAGTATGATGATTTCCTCATTGAGTTATGATTACCTGACTTTTCACCTATCATTAAAGAAGGGAATATTGACTCCAATATATCACTCTCAAATAGCATAATCTGGAGAGAACGAGATAGGTTGATGAGATGGGTCCTGAGATTTGGTAATCCCACATTTCGCGAGCAGTTTAAGAAAGCTCTTAACAAAGTACCAGACCTAATCATAAAAAGGAAGATACAAAATTTTGAAAAATTATATGCCACAAACAATTAAAATACTTCCTTCCTATGGAAAGAAATTTCCCGAATTGTCCTAACAAAGAGCAGAGAAAATGTCCACTTAGAATTGATGCAAATGTTCTTAACGATTATTTTATCTCTGCGTCACTGTTTCCCGAAGCAAGTAACCTCCATGTCTTGCAAACTGACTCCTTTTCTCTGGCTTTCGACTGTGAAAGATTCTACTTTTCACATGTTGGGCCAGAATTGATTCTCACCTGCTTAACAAAATCTCGTTCACAAACAGTGAGCCCTGACGATATATCTATAAATATGATTAGAATCCATGGCTCCGTTATTGTGCCTGTGTTCATTCAGATTTTGATAAATCTCTACAGGAAAGTTACGAGGGCGGTCTGAAAAGTGAGGTAAGTAATACAGAGATGGCAGAGATCTCGTTTTAAACGATCGTCGATTGAAGGTGCGTGTCATAGCCGACACTATTGGCATTTCAAAAGAACGTGTTGGTCATATCTTACATGAACACTTGCATATGAAAAAACTGTCAGCAAGATGGGTGCCATGTTTGCTAACTGAGGACCAGAAATGAATTCGTGTAACCTCTTCTGAGTACTGTTTGAGCCTTTTTAAGCGTAATCGCACTGAATTTTTGCATCGATTTATTACTGTTGACAAAACTTAGATACACCACTACACACCCAAAACAAAAATTCAATCAAAACAATGGGTAGAAGCAGGTTGCAGTGCACCGAAGAAAGCTAAAGTGGTTCAAGGTTATGGCCACTGTGTTTTAGAATGCTCGGGGTGTTATCTTTATAGATTACCTTCAAAAGGGCAAAACAATCACAGGAGAGTATTACGCGTTGCTATTGGACCAGCTAAATAAAAAATTAAAGGAAAAACGATTGCATTTGGCTAGAAAAAAAGTGTTGTTCAATGCACCGGCTCACTCATTGGCAAATGCAATGGTAAATTTATTGAATTACAATTCAAAATTCTTCCTCATGCACCTTACAGTCCAGATTTAACTCCGACTTTTTCTTGTTTTCGAATATGAAAAATTGGCTTGGTGGCAAAAGATTTTCATCAAATGAAGAAGTGATTGCAGAAACAAACGATTATTTTAATGTATTTGATTTGTCGTATTATAGTGGTGGGATTAAGCGACTTGAATATCGTTGGAACAAGTGTATCAAGCTAAAAGGAAACTATGTCCAAAAGTAAAGTTAAAAAACTCGAAAAAACAGTCTTCTTCTATGTTAGTTACCTCATTTTTCAGACCACCCTCGTATTTTCTCAAGATATCGAAAACCAATAATTCATCCGTTACCCAAAGCGCCTAATCAGGGTAAATGTACTCACTACAGGCCAATGTAGTCTACTATAGGTTTTAGAAAGAATCGGCTATTATCATTTAATCTTGAATTGTTGCATAAGATTCATATTTGGAATTAAGATCCAGCACATAACGCCCTACTTCAATAAATTAGGGGCTTAAGTTGAGAAGTAGGAGAAAATATTTCTTGGGGGTGTTATGTTTTTGGCCTTTTAAAGAATCAAAGACCTTCATATTTATATAAAGAATTTAGATATAGGACAACATTTATGAGGGTGGGTCCATTCGACTTACAGATGCAGATGCAGTCTTTGCTATGGAGGCTGTGAGACTATGGAACGAGACCCCTAAATTTATTAGACGTTCGGGTACAGTGACGGTGTTTAAGGGCAGATTTTTCCAATATTTACTAAGTGGACAGAGGTGAGCACTTGGTTGACTTGAGGAGGGAGTAGCATTTGAATAAAGGAATGTAGTGATTGTTTTATGCTCCAAGAGGCAATAGCCGCAGAGCAAAATAAATATCTATCTATCTACAACTATCTGGCAGGCTATAGTGTGCTTATCACTTTTAAAAAATAAGGGATTAAAAATTTTCAAAATGCCAGTCTCTTTCTGGGGTAGTAACACTCTCCAGTAATAGGCCTAAAATTAAATCCATCCATACTTTGCGGTTCAAGGAATATGGATAAGTAATACAATGGTTCGCCTTTATAAAAATATTTAGTCAACCAGTACTCTTAGAAACACTGCTGTGCAAAAATATCGTTTCAAGGTTTAATTTTATATTTGCTGCTTGATATTTTAGAAAATAATCTACTATATAAAATTTTATATTATTTTAAATTAAGCCTTCCATTAATACCAAAATCATCAATACATAATTGTTGACATGCAAAATGTCAACCATTTGAATTTTCGCCCAAGATGACATAGGCGGTATCTTGGTTAAGATTCCTTCCCTTCATCACTCTCCACGCGACCGAATGGGAGAGTAATAGCGACCGAAACGCTACCGCTCCGCAATTAAGAGTCGAAACGGTCTCACCTAGTTGAGCTGATGAAGACACAATAAACCGGCGAATAACAACTCGTGAGATCGCTGAGAGATTAAATTTATCGAATTCGACTGTTCATGATCATTTCACACTTCATTTTCAAAAGTTCGTTGATTTTCATTTGTTCTCTGATCCAATACCAGGGCATTTTCCGACCCTTGTGACCTGGTATATTCTTTCGAATTTGCGTTTGGACCTTATTCTCTTTGCCTGATACATTTCGAGGATCTCTCGATGAGCTTTCCTTGATTAATTCTCCCATCTAACCAAAAAGTTCTCCTGGATTCGATTTCGGCCATTTTCTTTCAACTACGCATTTTCACATTCAAGATTTAATCATTCTTCCTCACCTTAATATTTTTCAATTAATATCCCTTTATTTCAACCTTTATTTATTTCCTTTAATTTCCACCACAGCGAATGTGTGATCGGATTATTTTTGTAAACACTTTTATGCAAATCGCTATATTTCTTTTATATATATTTATCGATAATAAAAGAGTGTATTAAATTATTTTTCATTTTCCCAGGCGAGTCTAGCCATCCCGCGTCCTGAGCCTTTGAAATGGTTTTAATTTTACAGTCCGCTAATTACATCGAATTATAATTTTGCATTTCTAGAATAAGAAAGATATTGATGCTGTATAAGGCTTAAAAGAGAAATAGTGTAAAATGATTAATAATATTGGGTTGTTCGGAAAGTAATTTTGTCTTTTTTCAACAGATTAATTGTATTTTTTCACAGCCAACTTCACACTTAAGTCGCATAATCATTATATATTTTGACAACTGATATAGCAAGGCTTGCTTGTGAAAAAGTTCAATTGATTCTATACAGTAGTTTTTGGTTGGTACCCTTTCAAATATGGAAAGTGAAAAGCAGCATTTTCGGCATATTTTACTTTTTTATTATCGAAAAGATAAAAATGCTGTTCAAGCAAGAAAAAAATTATCCGATGTGTATGAAGAAGATGTATTGACATAACGCCAGTGCCAAAACTGGTTTGCAAAATTTCGATCCGGCAATTTTGATGTTGTAAATGCACCACGTTCTGAAAGGCCAGTTGAAGCTGATGAAGACACAATAAAGGCATTAATTGATGCAAACCGACGAATAACAACTCGTGAGATCGCTGAGAGATTAAATTTATTGAATTCGACCGTTCATGATCATTTGAAACGCCTAGGTTTAATCTCAAAGCTCGACATATGGGTTCCCCTATTCTTACGGAAAGAAATTTGTACCGTCGAGTTGACGTCTGTGATTTGCTTCTCAAACGTCAAGAAAATGATTTTTGAAGCGCATCATCACTGGGACGAGAAATGGGTTATCTACAACAATGTTAAACGCAAGAGATCATGGAGTAAAAAAGATGAACCGGCTCAAAGCATTTCGAAAGCCGATGTTCATCAAAAAAAGGTGAATCTATCTGTTTGGTGGGATTTCAAAGGAATCGTTTTTTTTTTGAGCCTCTACCGGACAACACAACGATCAATTCTGAAGTATATTGTCATCAGCTGGACAAATTGAATGATTCACTAAAACAGAAAAGGCCAGAATTTGGATCAATAGAAATAGTGTTCCACCAAGATAATGCGAGACCTCATACAAGTTTGTAAACTCGCCAAAAGCTTTTACAGCTTGGATGGGATATACTGCCACACCCACCATATTCTCCAGATCTGGCACCTTCTAATTATTATATGTTCCGGACACTACAAAATTTTTTATACGGTAAAATCTTTACTTCAAATGAGGAGGTAAAAAATCACCTGGATCAGTTTTTTAGCAGCAAAAAACGAAAATTTTATGAGCGTGTAATCATGCTACTGCCAGAAAGATGGCAAAAGGTATTGGACCAGAATGGACAATATATAATTCAATAAAATATTTATTCACTATAAGAAAATCGTCTTTCATTTTCATAAAAAAAAAAACGAAATTACTTTCCGAACAACCCAATATATTAAAGGATTGGAAAGATTTTTTTTAAATTAAAGATAAATTATCCAAAACGACAAAATTTATGTATACAATATTTGGTGTTACCTTACTGTGTTATTTTTAACTTACCTTTAATAAGGAGATGGGAAATCTCCAATTTTATTAAAATCTAATACAAAATCTGGTGTGACTAAACGCACATCACACAACTCTCTCTTAACTAATTAAATGTAAGGAAATCTGAGTGATGTGCTGTCACACTAGATTTTTTGCTTCGGGCCTCTGGATAACCGTTTAATGCCAATTTAATCGATTTCGATATAGTTTAAGAAAGAGAGCCGTTACTCTCACCGTTTACCTAAACATAAGGCACAAGGCTACATCAGTAAAGTGGGGCCCACATTTCAAAGATCATTTAATAAATAATTGTTTTGTGAATTTTAATCAAAATCGTTAGAGTGAATTTTGAGAAAATCAGAAAAAACTAAAAAAGTACATCTGTAAAGTACTAGTGCCCGTTGGCTTATTTTAGTGAAAAGCTTTAAGACAAAGCATCCTTTAAATATCAGCCGGAACATTTTTTCGTTTTGGAGAAATCTTGTTCACAGACAGACAGACAGCTTCGAGGTGAGACTTAAAATAAATAAATAAATAAAATAAAAAATTTCTTCGAGGGGCTTATCGTTTTTGAGGAATCTTGTTCACACACTAATAAACAGACAGATCATTTTGCGAGGCCCATTTTTTTAGACTTAGGTGTCCTCAAAACATGTATTTCCGTTGAATCTCAATATTTTTTGCGATCATAATACTTTCTCATTATATATTTTATTACAACGGTAAAAGAAAGCAAAAAAAGGGAAAATTTGATAAAATTTATAAAAAAATCAAAAAATTTTTATTGAAATAAAATTTAATAATTTATAAATTTTCGAAGAAAGTAAAGTCATAAAGACATAAAGAAAATTATTAAGCTTACCAATTATTACTTCTGCAACAAATAGTACGCGTATAATTAATTGAAAAAATATTTTCTTAAACCCTATTATTTAAGTAAAAAAAATTGTTTCTATTTCGAATCGCCCGTCTGTTAACCAACACAGAAACCACATGTATTATACTTGGTATCCATTACTTTTGAATCGATTAGTATAATTAATAAGCGTGAAATAACATTTTACTAAAAACAATGGAGATTAAAAAAACACTACTGGGCACCACAATAAATAAAATACTCTTTTCAAAGAGAGTGACACAATTATGAGAAAACGTTCGAAAATGATTTGAAATATACGAGTTTTTTGTTTTAATTGTCAGAAAACTTAAAGTAATGACAGCAGATCCAGTATATAAAAATTCAAAATCTATAAAATTTTATATATTAAGTGATGTTATATATAAATTAAATTTTTTGTTTGTTATTATTTTATTGTTTGATATGACGTCAATGAAGCGTCTTGAAGCGAGTGAGCAGAATTCTCTTCTGGGTTGAGGTCTTCCCATCTCCGATGTTGTCTCTCTCGTTAAGAGGGGCAGTATTGGAGCCTGGAGGGACCAATCAGCCCAAACTAGGTGTTCACACCTTCACTCGATCATGCCTCAAATTTTGCATTAAATTGATTCCAGGATTGTTATCTTTATAAGAATTAAATATACCTAATCATTTCATTGCGTTTGGGTCATATAGCAACGCCCAGAAAATTTAAAATTTTTCATTTAAGGGATCACCCGTTTTGTGATTGTGATAATAGGACAGTAGAAGATATTCATATAAATTCGAAAGGTAAATTATATTTCTTAATTAAAAATCAGATTCAGCTTCCCAAAAAGAAGACAATTCTTTTACAATGTTTTAATCAGCATTCTAATAAAGAAAAGATTAAAAATATAATTACAAAATTTTTTCTTTCGCTCAGGTTTCTATAACAGCTTTTATTTTAAATAATAAAATTGCTGTAAATGTGTGTATGTAAAGGTGTGCTAGAATCTTTTATAAATCTATTTATATAAGATAAAAACCTGCTACTATCTTCAAATACCATGTCCGTATAAGAATAATAGAAATAATATAAAAAATACTTCAACGAACAGAGTTATGATAATGGATAATTAATAATAAATTTTTGGTTAAAGGTGAAATAAAAAGAATTGACAGCTATTATTTTTTTCATTTTTTTGAGATATTCAAACATTTGTATAAATATGTTTAATTATAGTCCCCGAAACGTCGACAGAGGAAAATAAAATATACAGTCTTTCATTTGGATTCCTTTTATTATTGTCATTGCTTAAGACCCTCTTCAGAGCTCTAGGGCTGACAAATTAAAATAAGCCTATACTTTCAATTATATTGATACGATAAGATAATCAAACATATATATAAATATGCTTCATTATAAATAATTGAAAAAACTAGCGATAGATACAAGGGCATAAAAAAAAAGGAAAATAACAGATGCTAATTTTTGAAAATATTTAATATTTGAATTATGAAAAACAAGCACGAAATATATTTAGTTTTTTGTTTTAGAGGATCACTAAAATGTCTCGTTTCATTTTTTCAAATCTATTCAAATTATAATATAGCGCACCATTTAATTTATTTGTATTTAAATGTTAATTCCCGAGACTCTCAACTTGAGGAACTTCCAAAAGGAAAGAAGTGAATAGGTGACAAAAAAACAAGCAATAGAGCGCAATAGAGAGAGAGGGGTATTCCAAAAAAAGCCAGATAAAATTTTGAGACGCCTATATGTAAGAAAAATTGGAAAAGATTTAAAGGTTTTAAAAATATATATATATAACAATAAAATTTTTACTTGAAAGCTTTCAATGACAAACTTATATATATTCTGAGATTTTTATTAATTAATTATATATTTTGGTATTTATATTATGAAATTTTGAATAAATTTTTAATCAAAATAAACATTAATAAAGTCAGGAAACAAATAATTATATAATATAATAAATTATTTTTTAATCTATTCAAGAATATTTTTTTAAACATTTTTTTTTAATAAAAAATATTAATTTTAACAATGCTAATGAGAATATTTGTATTTCAATGTATCTCATATTAAAAAATTAAATCTGGATAAATTAAATAAAAAGATTTTAAGTCTTTAAATTATTATTATCAAATAAATTTATTATATTTATAATATAAATTTAATAAATAAAAAAATTTATTAAAATAAAAAATATTTGAGTAAAATTGATAAATAAATAATAAATAAATAAGAAATTTGATAAAATAATTTATTGTAATAATAAAATTATTTTACAAATCTAAATATTTACTAAAAAAAATATAATAACAAATATAACACGAAGCAGTGTTTATAATTTTATTAAAGCGGGATGAAATAATAATATCAATTATTAAATTAAATTCCGCCGGATTTAGTATTTTGACATCAATTGTTTTGATTCGATTGTAAGATCAAAAGTTATTTGCTACCCGCTTAATTCCACAATACGACTACTCGTAAAAAAGTGACTAGAATTGAGTTTCGAAAGGGGGGTTTTATTGATAACTATTTTTTTTCGATTGTCCCTTGTTTAAATTTATGGGATGGCGTCAGGTCCAAATGGGGATAATTTCCTGATTCACCTTGAGAGAGAGATTTAAAACAAAGCCACGCCTTGGCCCTTGAACGCCAGCACCGGACATAATAGAGAGAACAAACACTAAACACCCCGGGGGAGAAGGGACACACAATGCCATTGTCTCATTTGGTTGTTGGTGTCTGTGCTTATTACTCACAAGTTCGATGAGCTGCGAGAGGCGCAACCCGAGCTTGACAAGTACAGTATCGGTGTTGTTGCTGACCGGTCGTATCAATCGATTATAATTAGATAGAAGATCGTCGTAAAGACGTTTGGCATCCGGATTGGAAAAGCTTGGCACAATCAAGCTGGTGCAAAGCACGCCAATTAGCACCCAACGTATAGTGGTGGACTCCATCATGGGCTACGCCATGGCGGCACTCTGCCGGCTATACGCCGAATGAGCCACCAGAGTGCGTTGGTGACGCAGCAGAGCTACTCGGGGTCTCGGGGACGCAGTCGCACCCCCGACTTGCCCGGGATAGATCCCCGGCCCCACCGGTCCCCGTACCCCAGTCTGTACCCCCCGGCCCCTGACTCTAACGGCCGCCTTCCTTCCCTTTGCTTCCGCTTCCTTGCCATCGCCACCCTCATCTCACCACACCACCATCACCTCACCACCTTCTCTCTCTCTCTCTCTCTCTCTCTCTCTCATCAAGATACGTTTAACATTTTCTTTCTTACTCATTCACCTGCTTTTTACCTTTGTTCATGTTCCGCAGAAGATTTAACCAACTACGGAGAAAAGGTTAAAAAAATCATATGGTAGATTTCAAAAGTCCGTCCGACTATTGTTTAAAAATAAATCCAAAAATTTTAGAGATTTAAAACACAAAAGAGATCTTTTTAAAAAAGGAAAAGCTCTTCTAAATACCTTACGGAGAACTTAGAAAAGTAACTAGCAGAAACTGTAAACTAATTATCGAGCCTTTTCAAAGTGTCTAGCTTTATTTAATCGCATTTTCTTCCGTCCTTCAGGCAGCCAGAAAAAATGTTCACAGCATGGGAAGAAAAGAAATTAGAAAATATTAAGGGCATGAATAACAGACACTCCGGATGTTTAGTTCGCAGAGAGAGAATAATTGAATAACAAGGCCACAAGCAACAAATCCGCCAGTGCTAGATATTTGCGCATGATATCCGCGATTTCTCTACAAATTCTACACATGCAACACGATAGACTCGTAGAGTACAGTTCCTGAACCAATTTAACATCCTTTTGTTCTTTTGAGCTAGTCAAGTCGCAAAAGAGGGTCTTCTATGAAACTCGTTCTCATTCACCAATAAAGGACATGACGTGTTCAAGAGGGACGGACACACGACTCAAGCGATTGGATTGCAAAAGTGCCTTCCCTCGGCAGAAAATGGGAAACGATTCATAACATCATTTAGTTGAATTTTTTCAGAAGAAATGTTTGAATTAACTTTAATCGATCAATTTTTGCAAAATGGTTTATAACCTAACACTAATATTTCAAATAAATACCATCGACGGATTTATTAATAAGTATTTATTTAGTTATCAAATGAGAAATTAAATGAATCCAATGATTAGCCACTGAAGAGAGTTAATTTAAATTTACTTAACTACCAAGACAAATTAATTAAATAATAACTATCTTAAGTTAAGCTGTGAGCGACAATAAGTTACCCGGGCTAAGATTGACCTTTCTTCCTATGCCACTTTTTCTTATTATTATTTTTAGCCTTTTGGGCATCTGAGGCCATATAGACTTGAAACGATTCACATTTATTTTAATTACGATTTATATATAATCCAGGCATATTTATTTACACCAATTGGTATCCAATTGATTTAAATAAATTTTCATCGGACTGCTGAACCCCCAGCCCTTGACTTTGAAAGTTATCAATACTGACAATGTCAATATCTTTAACCTCTTGACTACAGGGGGGGGGGGGGCTCCTTAAATTTTGTTTTACCAGGCATCGGCCTCTATTTTTTTTATTTATAGATAATATTATTAAATTTGTTTACTTTTCAGAAATAATAAGGGGAGGGAAGTAGAGATTATTTTGCACTTCAGCAGAGTTATTTTTGGATTCTAAAATTTTTTTAGACTTTAGAAATTAGACTCTTTGTTAGAGATGTATATACAAAGAGAGAATTATTGAGATGGATATCTATTTAACTATTCACTATTTAAATTTGGTGACCAAATTTGTCTTACAATGGGAGTGGGACCCTTATCTCAATAATGGACAATTTATAAAATTTTTCAAATCCTACTGAAATTTTAAATATACTTTGAGGGCATTATTAATAATCAAATATCCAATTATGAGATTAAGTTTTTAAGAAAATCCAATGTTTACTTAAACATTTAAGCCATTGTTTTTCTAATAAAAGTTTTCATAAAAGGTTCACATTTTATATCACGCTATTGGTGGGAAAAAAAAAACTTGGCTATTTTAAAAGGTAGCTAGCTGAAATCTTAATATTTCCTATATATCCACACGCATTAAAGGTATATAAAATTTCAAACTTATATGAAAACTTTTATTGGAAAAATAACAATTTAAATGTTTACCTTCAAGTAAACCCTGGATATTTTTTAAAGTATTAATTTCATAATTGTGATGTTGATTAATAATTCTTCTCTCGAAATATATATAAAATTTCAGAAGTTTCTTACTTATATATGAAGTGAGAAAGTATTGCAATCGCAAAAAAATCTATGAGATTTCAACAGAAATATATGTTTGCCTCAAAACATGTATTTCAGTTGAAATCTCGAGTCACCTTAGTCTAAAAAAATGGGTCTCGCAAAATGGTCTGTCTGCGGCCTCCGTGAGTTTCTTGAGCGGCCTTCATAAAAGGTAGCTCTTGTATTAATTAATATTTAATTTTATAGAATAAATTGATAAAATTATGCAAAAACTATAATAATTTCACAAATTTCACTTTTTTAAGTTTTTTCGATTTTCTAAAAATTCGTTTTTTATTAAAATTCATAAAACAATTAGATGATCTTGGAAATGTATTAACCCCTCTCCAAAAATCTTGTTTTGGGTGTACATTACCACCAGATTTTGAGGTGCTCCAAGTGAAATGGATTTTTCCATATATTTTCTCATAAGCGAAAAGCATTGTTTCTATGGAATAAACAAATAGCCCGTCAACACTCCTAAGAGCCATTAGCACAAAACGCCGAAACATTTGTCTATTTTTCATGTAAAAGGAGATCAAAATCGGTAAAGAATCAGACTCTGCTTGTTATTATTCAAATTTCAAAGTGAATTCTTATACAAAATGAGATAGATCTTTAATTGAATTTAATTAAACAAATTTTTAAACCAAGGGTTTGTTTTAGAGTGCTATTATAAAATAGACAACTTTAATTATTCATTAGAATTCCATCTATTTTTTAAAGAATTGATCTAAAAAATAAGGATTATCTGAATTCTCTTTTTACTAGGACATTTTAAAGAAAAGAAAAAAAATCTAATTTTTCTTAATATTAAATCCAAAATGAAGGAGAAACAAAGAAACAAAAAGAAATAAAAAAAAAAGCTTATGCTAGTATACCTAAACGAATTTAATTTAATTTATTGAAAAGTTAAAACCATGTTATCTTAAAATAAACAAGTTCAATGATTATATGGTTGGAAAAAGAGCGAGAAAAGGAGAGGGGAGAAAGCTTTGAAAAAAGTTTCGATCAAAACACAAACGGAACATTCGAGCCGAAAACAAGTAAAAAGTTTTAATTCAAAATGAGGTAATTAAAAATAAATAAACATTTTTATTAATTGGATTATATTACTTTTTTTTCCTCTAAGAACATTTTCATTATTTATAATTAACTTTGGAGCTTTTTAAATCAATAAGGGTAGTTTTATTTTTTGTACATTTAATTTTATTTAGTCTTTGGTGTATTTTCCATTTTTAAAATTTGAAAATTTTATAATCCAAAAAAAACAGACTTCAAAAAAAAAATCGCAAAAAATCTTTAAGCTAATATTTAAACGGTAATACACGTTTTGAAGTTCCCTAAGTCTAAAAAATTTGTCGCGCAAAATGGACTGTTTATCTGTTAACAAAAAATAACACCAAAACAAAAAAACCTTCGAAGCTCAAAATTGATATTTAAGCAAGGTATCCATGTTCCAAAGCTTTTCAATAAAATTAACCAAAAAGTACTATGACTTTCCTGATAATCTTGTTTTCGATTTTCTCAAAAATTTCCTCTAACATTATTGATTAAAATTCCTCATCTTTTCATCTATCAGTCTTTCAAATCGATTTAACAATTTTCGGTTTCGAGAAGAAAGATTTACAGAGATAAATAACTGTAATACACATTACTATTTCGTCATGAGTGCAAATTTAACATCTTGTATATATTTTCAGAGAAACCTTTTACTGCCTCCTTGTAGTGGACCATATAAAAAGATCAGAGATATGTGAAAAGAGAGGAAGTCAGCCAGTAGGATAGCCTCTATCGAAATAAAACTCCCAAAATATGAAACGTTCCGGCTTTAATTAGATAGAGCCATCATCAGTCATTAGAGCTGAAATGAGCAGTGAAATTAAAAAACAACTTTGCAAAATAAATTTAAATTACAATAATAACTTACTGTGTATGCAGATTAAATGTATAATCATTAGAATCGCAGTTAGACTTGTTGTATATTATTGTACATACACAAAAATATATATATCATATATAAAGTGTACATAGATAAATTAATGCTCATCAGCACTGATATGGCGAAGTCTACAGAATGAATAAAAATTATTTATCTTTTACAAGCAAATAAAATAAATAAATATTGGGAATCAACGATCTTGATGAGATTGCTGACCCATAATACAAATATAAATTATTATAAAAAGACGAAATCTTATTAACTAAATCATTATTTTGGCCTCAAGAAAATTAAATTTATATAAACATGTTATTATTTAGAAAGTTTTTACATTTTATAATTTTCTATTTTTTTGCCAGATTTTATAAATGGTCCAATTGAATATTACAATTTTCAAGCAATCTGATCATCAGCATTTTGTAAAATAGACATACATTGAATCTGCATATATATATTTTAAATTCATTTAAAGTCATATTTAGCATCAGAGGCCATTATCACTATATACGATATTATTATTATTAATATAGAAAATTTAATATCGATGGCTTCCGGCTGACGTTCAACACTCGTGGTTCTCGGTGGCCACCTATCCCGAGATTCACCAGTGCTTGGCCTTGCTTAACAACAACGATCACGGTGGCTGTTCCTCTTCTTCCCGGCCAAGCCCGCCGGCGAATCTGCATGTACTGTAAGTTATTAATTTAAATTTATTTTGTAAAATTGTGTTTTTTTAATTTTATTGCTCATTTCAGCTCTAATGACTGATGATGGCTTTATCTAATTAAAGCTGAAACTCTTCATATTTTGGGAGTTTTATTTGACAGAGGCTACTCTACTGGCTGACTTCCTCCCTTTTCACATATCTCTGATCTGTGTACAGCCTTCTCATCGTGAAGATTCATATAAAAAGAGTCTCTGCACTGACACTTTTTTTACAGCTATTACCATGATCCATACTCTCTCGAAAAAAGATCAATTATATCCTCAAAAAGCGACGTTTGTCCGAAATATGAGATCGTTCCATAATTCCTATGTCGTTAAACTTGTGATCAAAAGACCTTGTTAATCCCATACTTCCTTTGTTCCTAGGACTTCCCGCGACTAGGACAATCTTCCTGCCACTATTTTCCTTAAAACTTTCAATCTCCTTTTAATTTAATCTCAACTTCTAAAATCGTCTTCTTGAAGTTCCCCACTCTCAAACTCTTGCTCTTATTTGTTGTATAACTAGAGGTCATTATAGGTATAGGCTACAGGCGTGGGGGCAAGAGGGTGCATTTGCCCCCCCCCCCCCTCTGGAATCGAATAAAAAATTCCAAAAATTATAATCATTAAAGTGACGGTGGTATATGATTTAGTTACTTTATTTATTTATAACTAAGCTCATTTTATTTCATTGATGCAGGTATTTATGTCTCCAAGCTTTGCCCCTACCTGAAAATTTTTCTACGGACGCCCCTGACTACAGCAAAAATGTGGACTAGAGGACACACTAGTTGCTAAATCTAATAGACAATAATATTTTTTACTATACTTCAAACCCTCATCAAATGTCGACCCTTTTTATTTTTACAATAATAAATAAATGTTTTATTTTATTACATTTCACAACGTTTTGACCGCTATTTCTGCAGTCGTCATCAGGTTTACAAACTGGAAATACGAGAACTTAACGTAAGCCGCGTGATGTCAGCCGAGGTAGTTTAGTTACTCATTCTGCCACCAGAAGGCCCCTGTTGTATCTCTTAGAGAGCGCTCAATTTATACATTGTATTTCATTCGTTGCTATCTACACACCATAATATTACCACTACTCAGAAACCGTAAAGAGAAAGTTTAAGGGAGCAAAATTAAAGGTAGAATTATGATTGTTTACGATACATATAGTAGCATTGTCGAGAGAGTATCTCGATAAAGTCAAATAATGAAATTTCGAATTAAAAAAAAAGAAACAAATTCAAAAACAGATAATCTTTTTTATATTTCTCTAGGAGGAATATCAGGTTCGATATTACAGGGTCTCATAATGAACAAAAACTTTTTTCATAATGTAATTCTTTTTCCACATCTGAGGCGATTTAGACTCTGACTCTTGCAACATGAAGCAAGACCTCTATCTCTACTCCAAGGGACAGGAGCAAAAGTAAATATATTTTTTTTTTTTAGAAATATAATTTTAGCTATATATATATTTAGTGACCAACCCGGGCTTATATTTTATTATTAATTGATTACAAATATTAACACTTTATTATACCAATGTATAAAACTGGGAATTTAAAATGTGAAGTACTGATGTGTTGTATTTAACAATGGAGGAAGGAGCAGGCAGACAGGTGTGAAGTCTCTGCGATATTAAAACTCTCAAGTAGGAGATTAATATATTAAAACCGAAACATCTCACACTTGAGAGTTTTAATATCGCAGAGACTTCACACCTGGCTACCTGCTCCTTCCTCCATTGTGAATTTAAAAATTGCATTTTTTAAAATAATTCTACTTTGATAATATTGAAAAATTTCAAATGACCTCTTCCCTGCCCTCTCAAAGATGAAGTCCTGGGTTTGAATGTTTATTGCATGTTCTATTTTAGTTCAGAATTTAAGGTTTTTCTTGAGTTTTCTAAGAAAATAATCTCACCAGCACTTCACAAATCTAGTGCTAATTAGATAAGCTTTAAGC
This sequence comes from Anisolabis maritima, assembly GCA_010014785.2. Lineage (NCBI taxonomy): Eukaryota > Metazoa > Arthropoda > Insecta > Dermaptera > Anisolabididae > Anisolabis > Anisolabis maritima. The sequence goes on along the minus strand of JAAAKE020084801.1, from coordinate 4,965 downwards.
TTCCACTTCAACTCTCTAAGTTAGTTGTGTACTGCCTACAACTTCAGATTTAATATTATATTCATTTAAATGACCCCTAGGCTCACAACTTGTGAATACGTTAATGGTGATCACGAGTTACCCGAGCCAAGACTCTATTATATTCGTAACAACCATGATAAAAATAAATAAACAAATTATAGAAATTTTGAAGTTTAAATTTATTTACTTACTATTAGTTTTACCTATTTCGAGCCTCATCAGCTTAATATAAAATGTTAATCATAACATATTGTTAATAAATTTTTATGAATTTTTTTATGTCAAAAATAACAATAAATTATTTTTTTCAATTTTTCTTTTGATGATAATAAAAATAAAAACTTACAAAATTTATAATTTCCATACCAATAAATTTATATTTATTAAAAAAATATGAAATGAAAGAAACAAACAATACGCTTATGTAGGCCTTGTTACATGTTTGATGTTCCTCCAAAAACTTTTAAATATTTTAATAAATAAATTAGTAGAATATTATTAATTTTTTAATAAGTTTATATTTTCAAGCAATCTTTAAATGCTTAGTTATTAGGGAGATAAGATTAAGCCTTTAAATGAATTTTGTTAATTCTTTGATGAAAGTTAATTTTTTAAAATCAAAGATCTCCTTTAAATGTAAATTTTCTCCTAATCTCTTTAAACAGATTTCGATCTTTTACTTAAGAATTTTTTTTTTCTCTTTATCTTGTTTTCTAATTAAAAACTCAATGGCATAATTAATAAAGTAGAAAATATTCGACATGTTTATAAAGATCAAAGTATTATATACCTTATCACTTCTTTTAAAAACTTTGAAGACTTTAATTTACTTTTTATAAAATAAAAGGTGGGCATAATTAATCAATAAATGGGATTTTTTAATAAATTAATTATAGTACTAAAAAGTTGGTAAAATCGATACTAGTTAATATATAAATTCTATTAATTATATTATTGCTACATATATTAATAAAAAGAATGAGCCTTAAGAACAGAAAAATTTAATTATAATTATTGTACAGTATAATATTAAACTATTTATAATTTTTTTTTTGAAAATCGATGTAAGCTGGTCAAAAGACCTATGATGACCAATGGTCACACAACCAGGAAGAGCAAGAGTAAGAGAGAGTGTGGAAAATCCAAAAAAGGATTTAAGAAGATAAATAAAGTATAATTAACATACTATTATACAACGAGCTAATCTTCTTATACATGTATAATATATCTACCTTTCTATATATGTATAATATATATGTATTTTTCTCGAAAACGCCTCTAATTATTTTGTATCTACTAATTCGGGGGCGATGAATCGATTGCGCTATGCCTCATCTTTAAGAAAAGATATTTAGGGTGTTTCTGCTCGGGGGAGCCTATTTTTGACCAATGGCCATATATTTAGGTTTTATGTCTAATTGCAAAGATCCTAGGTTTGAAAGCTCTCTATTATTGACTCTTCTTTGCAATAAAAAAAAAAAACTGTCTCCAGGTACTTAGATAATAATTTTTATATATTTATAATCATAGATGGGCGCTTTTAAAATACATGTATTCGGTTGTAAAAATAATGTCCGTTTTTAATGCAAAACTTTAAACACAAAAATCTCCAGTTCTACCTAACCATTTTAATCGAAGTAAGAACTATACATTTTTGTCAATGTGATAAAAGCTTATTAATGCCTTTTACGAAAAAGTCCCCTTCTCTAGATTCGATGAAATTTTTAAACGCAATTTCGGCATCGGTCTGGTTTTTAAACACTCTCCCATCTAAAAAGTTGGTTAAATGTGCGAACAAATGAAAATCAGTCGGAGAGATCGCTTATATGATCAATTCAAAACACATAGCTGGTGTTGTCTACCTTTTTTTGTTACGCAGAGTATGCTGATCATAGCAACATCGTACCAAGTAAACAACCCGTTACAAAAATTAATTTAAGTTCAGAGAAATCTGTTTATCTTTTACCATCATAAAATATTGTTTAACATTACTGATTTAGCTTTTGAATTGGGAATATTTTTATGAAGGGAAGAGTAATAAAAGCAACAAAAAAATACGTGACTACATTTCGATATAATTAATTGAAACTTCAATCACCCTCCACTCATTCCATTGTTGGTTTTCTTTTTTATTTTAATAAATTTGAGATTTAAATAGTATATGAATGAAATTTGCAATCACCTATAAAAATATTCACCAAGGGATGCATAAATTCGATAATAACTAGATGGAAGGTAGGCAGACAACTTTCAAAATAAATATCTTTAGGCAGGCTGCACATACCAATATTATGTAATAGCTTTGAATAATTTTTTATTTAAAAACAAATATGAATATAATTAAGGGTCAATATAAAAGAAAACAAATATGTAACAAAAAATTTTAATTATAGAAGCAATTTTGTTAAAATTTTATAATATCATCGAAGAACAAAATACAATATTAAAAAGATGTGTGTTTCCTGGGCCACGTATGAAGTGCCCGTATTTCTAAAATGCTAGGGGAGGACACGTGTCTGGGTTCAGAGCATACTCACCTTTAGCAGAAAGCTACCTAATTCCTTATACTTTCTGAAAACTTCGTAATATCTCGGTGTGCACGCGTAAGCAAGAAAAATTATTTAAAAATTTATAATTGGCGGGCCGTATGCGTCTCATCATACGTCATTTATTCATGTAATATTATCTATTTTTATAAAGATGATTACAAGGAGGCGCTTTTTATTAAAAGCAGGACTGGTCTTTTAAATTCAGACCTAAATATTGGAGGAGAATAATTCACTTCTATACGCCATTGCACACACACACATACACACACGCATAAGCAAAATTTTATCGAACTCAACTCCATTCATAAAGGTTCGTTGAAATCTCGATTTCGAATAAACTTTCCAATATATAATTATTTAGATTATTTAAAAATATAAATAAGGAATAAACATAAGAACAAAGAATAAGAAACATAATTTAAAAATACCGCTCCATTTATCTTCAAAGGCCTTCATTTAAATGTTTCTTTATATTTACTTAAATTTGATTGATTAATGTTAGAAATGGGTTAAAAATTGAATTTATGTCAAACGAAATTTGAACTTGACAATATTTAATTACGTGCCCAAACAAATATGTTATTCACTTTCTGACATCGGATGACAGAAAAAAACGATTCCTGAATAAATTAATAAAATCCATTTATTAATAATTTTTTTCATTCCCCTCGATTTTTGCAACGGGTCGATTTCTTAGTGGTTACAGGGTCGAATTCAATTAGGAAGCCAAAGGTGAGATGACTTCCCATTTCCGAGGGGGAACTTCACAAGATGAGGAGATGTCATCTCAACCAGGGAATTAAATTGAAATCTCCTTCAAGTCTTGCGATTAATCATTTTTTTCCGGTTCCTCTTGAAATATGACATTGGCATCGTGTTATCGATTGCCATGAGATACGTAACTTAAGCTTTTCTTTTTTCACCACAATATTTTGTTAAAGATAGTTTAATATATTTATGGCATATTCTTTTGGAAAATATTAAACGACTCAACCTGATATCCTAATAAATAAGCCGAAAATATCTCCGATCCATCTAAAAAATAAATTCTAGAGAAAGACGCATTGTGTTCCATTTTCATTCAGTAAATATTTTAAACATATAAAAAAAGGGAATTAAATGTGTTTATATCTTAATTTTTTTTTTTAATAATTAAAATACATAATATGTAAAGTAAACGCAAAGACTCAATAATTCAATTTTAGTATTTACTCACACTGCTAGAGAGATTTTTTTTCATATGAATTAAGTGACATACAATTGTTTGGATTGAATATCAAATTTTATATATATATGTATATATGTAATATATAGTGAGAAAGTATTGTAATTGCAAAAAAAAATCCTATTTTTTTTTTTTGAGTTTCACTGAAAACTTTAGTTAGTGTTGACATTAATTAGTCTACAATTAAAGGATTTCATAAATTACTGGTAACATAATTATATAAAGTATTAGCTTCCCACAAATAATTAATATTTTAAATTTTCATCCAAGGTATTTAATAATAATATTAATACTTATGAAGAGGGCTCTGTGATGCAATCGGTAGGGTGTCGCCATTCTGCACAGGAGATCAGTGTTCGTAACCTTTTTATGAAATAAAAATATTTGATGTAAACAAATTCTTAAATATGCCCTGAATTGGAGCATTGGATCCCATCGCAATAGAGCTCTCAGCCAACTCAACGAGGAGAGGGAGTTGCTATGACACCCCGTCTTAGTGAAGGGACGTAAAGAAGGATTCACTCTCAATGATGCACTCTTCGCAAAGAGTAGGGTACATACCGATGCTGAGAGAGATCCTCTTCAAAATAGAACCTCCTCCCTAGCAAAGATTAGGTTGGAAAGAAAGGACAAGGTGAAGTTACATATAGAAGTAGTTAGCTAGCTAGAAATGAATAAAGGAGAAGCAGTTAGAGTTAGGAAACAAAGTAACTTCATGGATGCTGATAGATGTCTACGGCCAGAGGTCGGTTGGGTTTGAGGTCTGTGTTTCCGTGCACGAAAGCACTTCGCGTAAATCAACGGGGACCTCAGTAGGTGGGTCTATACGGTCTTAATGAAATGAAATGAATAATTATTTTAAAGAATTTATTTATCAGATATATCAATGTTGGAATAAAAATGTAAATGTTGTTTTATTGATTAAATATTTAGAGCTTTGATCTATATTTTTTATAAATGCAATATTTATTAGTATAAATTTATTTGTCCATGAAATAACTTTTCATATTTTAATATTCCCTTTTATAATTATTTACTTAACGTGACTACGAAATTATTTAGATACTTTTAACAGTTAAATAGATAATAATTAAAAAAATACTTAAACAGTTTAATCATGAAATTAAGCTACTAAGATAGCAAAATAAAACTCGTAAACTATGAAACGTT
>JAAAKE020084790.1:0-22589 GCA_010014785.2 Anisolabis maritima | reverse complement strand
CGTCGCATACACCTCGGAACTTTTGAATAGAATCGAGCCAAAGACTAATACTTTACTAATGTGCTTTTTTAGTTTTCTTCGATTTTCTCAAAATTCTCTCCAACGATTTTGATTAAAATAGATAAAATAATTATTTTTTTAGATGATCTTTAAAATATAGTAACCCTTACCCCCTCCCACCAAATTGTTTGAGTTCCACATTATTATTTATTGTACATATTTAGGGTTTTTTTTTATTTGCTAAACGATTCTAAACATTTTGATTAAATTGGCTGACTTATAATAAATTAGGTTATCTTTAAGTTACGAGTATATATTTATCATTTTCACCTCAAATTTTAAGATTTTAAGAAAAAAATAGGACAACGTCGTGGTAATAAAATATAAATATTTTAAATTCCTATGTTTTTTAATAAATGAAGTTTAATTGCCAATTTAATTAATTTAATTTTTTTATAATATTGATAAATGATTAATATACACAAACGAATAATCTCTAAAAATGAGGGTAAATTAAAATTGTGAGTCAGTTACCTAGCAGGCCTGGTGCAAAAATTCTGGTATGACCGCAAACATACAATTTTCCTTACCTTAGATAAAAAAAGTTGTGTGTGGTCGACACACCAGATTTTTCTTTTTGATGATGATTCTTCCATATCCATGTCATAAATGAGACAATACAGGACATTCTTTTTGGAGTAGGGCAGGGATGTCCAAACTTTTACACTTAGGGGCGACTTTTTTGGTTTTTTTTTTTTGAATGTTTTTACAAATTGGTGTTTTTTAATAAGTAATTTTTAGATGCTCCCAAATATTGGTGACTTTTTTTCTGTAATATACGAACTGACGAAGACATTTTACTATGGCTACTATTAATTTACCTATAAATAAAACTAGTTCTGAATTTCAAAAAAAAAAGAAGAAAATATACAAAAAAAAAAAAAAAAAAAAAAGATTATTTTGATGATACAGCACTACTTATTTTCGGCTAGTTTGTCAAAATTTGGCTCGTATAAACTTTACTAATGGAAGTAGATTAATATATGGAATATGAATGGTAAAAATTTTTTTTGTTTAATTTTTGTTCACATAAAAAGCGTTTGTTATTACGTTTATATTTACGAAAAAAATTTTTTACATGTCTAGGCCTTTATTCGTAACAATATTGATTACTATTTGTACAAGCTTAATTATTTTACTTTCATTTCAAGTCAGCTCGGAATTGATCAATATAATTTGTCAATGATCATCTCAGCTTCCAGAGGCCTTGCGGTCGACCGATCGACTACGGTCTAGCCACCCCTGGAGTTAGGTGTCCTTCTTCTCGAACTGTAGATAATGTGATGATAAGGTTATCCTCTATAAGAGGTTCTGATCTAGAAGAGCTAAAGCGCTTAAAAGTAAAGTAAGATCTTATACCCCTTTTTGACAGGTTTTTCAAAAATGACGAAAAAGTAGAGAAATAATTGATGTATTAGAGAAATTATTAAAAAATTTAACAGAAATTTAGCAGAGAAAAATAAACAAATGGTTATATTTATCTCGATCAAATTCTCCACTTGATAGTTAAGCAATAGAAACTTGTATTTCTGAGTAAGCAAAAATTAAATTTTAAAATAATGACTAGCACTCTGTATAATGAAATGAAAATAAAATACCCACAGGTGATTTTTATTATAATTATTTCAAAGACAATAGATCTAATTATTTCGCTTTAAAATAAAATAACATTTGTTTATAATAACGTTTATTGTTTCGCGGTCAATCAAAAAGTATAGAAATATAAGTTTGATAATTATAATTTCATTAATTAAATCCATTTAAAATTTGTAATTCATTAATATCATATTTTTTTAATTTCAATCAATAGATGAATAAAGAGAACTAAATAAAAATGAATTTCATTCAGTTTTCAAATGAATAACAACATTTAAAATTACATAAAATTATTTTTCTCTGATTAAATAAATTTTCAATATAATTTCTAATTTTAATCGAAATGATCTAAAAAAAAGTTTATATTCTAAAAATGGCATTTAAATAAAAATTTTCAAATTTTAATAAAAAATTTGTTTTTAATTTAAATCGGAAATGAATATAACATATATAAATACAACATATAACATATATAAATACAACATGTAGACCTACATTCATTTATAATTTTCTCCTAGCTGAATTTCTAATATAAACTACAGGCATTTTTCTCTGATGATTGTCTTCATGATCTAAGAGTCAATGGTTCGTTCTCCATCCTGAGCGATGGAATTTATCTAAATTATAATTATTACCAAATAATATGGGTAAATATGAACGTTTAGCATTTATACAATTTTTCATTGATGCCTATATCACCCGCCTTCTATGTCGAAAAGAAAAAAAAATGTCTCGTCAATAAATCGTCGTGAAATTCATTGTATAAAATACTGCATTTATGATTTAAAAATTTTTTTAGTTATATGGAGAACTCGAGGGCCCCAAATATAAATTTTATTAATTTATTATAATAGTTATATAGTATATATAGCAATGGAAGATTTCCATATTTGTGACCCTGGACATATATTATTTATTTGATAAATTTAGCAATATTTTGGCTTGGGATTCTGTAGGCCCCATCGGGTTCAGTAGCCCCCAGTGGCCGCCTAGTCCGCCCATCGTTAAATTCCCAACTGATTATAGGCTTTTTTTTTTTTAACGAGAGATATAACTATATAAATAATCACTATAAAAAAATAAATTTAAATAGTAATTATTATTTTTATTTCCTTATAAATTATATTTATTTAGAAAAAATTATGCCTATTTATCGTCAGAACTATAATTAAACAATGTAGTAAAATTATTGAAGTAATGTTTCCGGAAGTTAACCCCATTCTTAGCCAGTGTCCATAAGGTGCATGTTCTCGGCTGGCCAGGTGTGGCCACCACTTGCACCTGCAGCATTTGTCCTTCTATAAGTTCGTGTATTTTAAGGGGTGACACACACATACACGCACGCATATACATTGCGACTAACATATGGGGCGCGTTGCTCTTTTGGGGGTTCGACTTACTCTATATGCCCATTATATTGGCACTAGTGTGACCCTTCTGACATCCAAAAAGGGACGGACCCGCCGAGGGGGTTTATTCGATATGATATCACAAAGGTTCTCCCTCTCCATCTAACAGCAGCAGCAACACGGGCCATATATAGATTTAATACGTATGGATTATCTAAGCCTAACTGGCGTGGCACAACAACTGGTGAAAAGCGGCCAAATGTCGATTAAATTAACTCAGCTGGATTTATATTTGCTTCCTCAGAGACTGAATCAAAGATCATTCAAAGGGTGGAAAAATTACTATTAAATTTATTTTTGAAATACGATAACTCTTTTGTAGATAGTAGCCTACAATAATCTGATGATATAGCTTTATTATTTTATAATATTGTAATAATTATTTTTTATGTTGTTGTGTTGTCGGATGGCAATGGTTAATAGGGGAGCCCCAACATACCAAAATATTTTAAAGGGGTAGAGGGTTGAAAAATTTTTTGCTCGATGAATCCTTTTTGTTATTTATATAATATAAATTTTTATTCATAGTCAGAGGAAGTAAATATATTAGTATTTATTATTTTTTTAATTTGAATATGGAAAATGGTCTATAATTTTTAGCTCTATATATGTTAACCTCTAAGTCACCTACCCCGTGGCAGAGAGAATAGAGATGTTGATATTTTCAATATGAATAAGACAAAATCCCAGTAAGTCCGATGAAAATTTACACGATGAGATGTGTGGCTGTACACAGATCAGAGATATGTGAAAAGGGAGGAAGTCAGCCACTAGGATAGCCATATCGAAATAAAACTCCCAAAATATGAAACTTTTCGGCTTTAATTATATAATGCCATCTTAATTCATTAGAGAGTATATGCAGAAGCAATGTATAAGACAATGAATCAAAGATAGGGTTGTTGTTTATTACTATACAAAAAAAAATATATATATATATATATCATATATAAAATGTACATAGATATAATAATGTTCATCAGCACTGATATGGCAAAGTCTTCAGAATGGATGATAAATAAATAAATAAAAATTTATTTAAATCAATTGGGAACCAATTCATATAAATATTTATATATTGTATAATGGATAATATATGACATAAATGAAAATATAACTAAATTGTTAAAAGCTATTAGCCTTCAGAAATGGCTTTTAAAAAAGCTAAAGAATATGGGAATTTTTGAAATTTTTTTACAAATAGTATATTCTTGAGAAGTCAAAAAAAATGAAATTTGTAGTTTTTTCTCTCTAAGCTTTCCCTGGGGGTAAATTTTTAATTAACAACTACATAAATTAACAAGGAAATTTTCCCTCTAGAAAATTTTTTAAGAAAATAAAAATGTAAAATTAATAGTCCATTAAAAATAAATACTTAATTCAAGTGAAATTATTTTGAAAATTTTATAATCCCTTATAAAAACGGTTAGGGGAGGAGGGTGGATTTGAGATTGCTGAATTATAAAGATAGGCACAGAGGGGTTGTCATCATCAGCGTGTTGGGGGATGAAATTTCCTATTAACCGACTCGTGTTTGGCAAAATTGCATGCAAAAACCATTTGCCAAATTACTAGCGCCGTTCATGAAACGCCAATATTAGAAGATAATAATAAGCGAGATATAAATATTATAACAATGGAATGAGAAGAGAGTTGATATAAATGAATCTAATCTCAAGCAATATAATCCAGATTTGAAAATTGGAATAATCTCTTTTTAAAATACTATTTAATTTTCAATTGAGGCGCTGGGGGGAAGGTGACGTTCGCCCGGAGGGGGGCTCCTCTTCCCTGTCTTAAGCTAACGGTGCCCTGGCTTCTCGAAAAAATCGAATCATGATGTTAAATAAATAAAATAAAATTAAGGGCGACCCTATTGGAGTTGGAGGTGACTTAAAAGTTAAATAGATTATAGAATTAAAAATTATAGCCATGTTTAAATTAAAAAAATAATAAATACTATGCTGATTTCAGGGTAACCCTTTAGAACTTTTCAAGCAAAAGTGAAGTATTATTATACTTTTTCTTGAAATAAATTTGGAATTTTCCTAAGCCAAAGAAATATTTGCATTTCATTGACAGCATATTTCTTTCAGTTTTCATTTGATAACTTAACAATTTTACCATAGGCAAATTTAAATCGAAATTAATTTTTAATATTTAGAACAAACATTTCACAAAAGGAAAAGAAAAATTTTCCGCACTATTTTTACTTTTTCTTATATAAAATAAATCATAATTTTTTAAAAACAGTTTGTATAATGAAATAAATGATGACGTTGATGAAAGAGTCGCTATTTCTACCGCAAATGGCTAGAAACATGTGTATCTTATTATAAAACACCACATTAAAAAAAAAATTTTGATCCATTTGGAACAATTAATAGAAAAAGATTAAACAATGCGGAAAAAGAATATTTTTTCTTTTGTAAATTAATGTAATCGTAAAATTAAAGTCAGTGTAATTTTTATTTACCTAGGAATATTGTTATTAAATTTAAGAACGTAGAACTGTTGAAATTTTTAATTATTCGGTAGACTATCAGTATTTTTTGATCATATTTTAATCATTTTATTAGCAGTTATTTCGGGTCATATAAATAAGCTGCTATTTTCAATGCTTCTTTAGTTTTTGTAGGCGCCCCATGTATAAAATATAGGAAACCAAACATCCCCATGAAGAACAATTGGTCAGGAATTTCTAGCTAAACACACGAGAATATGTTTTGGCTCGTATTTTATATTTGGCATAGTCGACCTACAAAAACTAAAAAACCATGAAGAGTGAGCTTATGTTATATGTACTGAAATATCTGATAATAAAATTTGTATAAGATGATGAAGAACACTACTATTGTTTGGGATGAAAACATCAACAAATGTAATGTTTATTTTTAGACTTTTTTGGGAATTATTGTTTTTACTGTACTTTACTTCTAGTAATATTATAAATTCAATAAATATATAATAATAGTCCTATAATGTCACAAGGAAGAGAAAGTTGTATGGTGTGTGTATCCCACCATGTTTTGATAACAAAAGGAAATTTAGATTTAGAAAAAAATTGCGTTTAAAAGTATTAGAAAATTCAGGCAAAAAAAGAACTTTTAAATTAAAATGAAGAAATTAATATTTTTTTATTTTTGGTAATACAATTTATATAAAATATTCTTAATTTAGAAATAATAAATAATAAAATAAATAAAGGAAGAGCAACTCAGGAGGCATCCTAAGATTAAAAAAAAAAAAAAATCGGCGTGATAAAATAACAGAATTTAATAGAAGAAATTAATAATTTTTTTCTTATTATATGTTATTGTCTGATAAAAAAATTATTTAATCTGATTGGGTACCAATTGACTGGATTATATAGTTATATTATATATAGTTTTTGTAAATACTCACGTAACTTATATACCTTATATTATTATTGACTTGGTCTCAGATATTGAGTTGAATACTAAAACAACATTTGATAAGTTGTTTAAATTAATTCAAGTAAGGAAGACATATGAATTTGAGGGCTCTTTAATAACCTAAATACGGCCCGAGGAAAAATAAATTAAAAAAAAGTTTACATAAAATTCAAATTTATACATGAAGTTTGGGTGTTTCAGCTGGTCTGCTATTTTAAATGAAAATGAATTTTTTTAATTTAATTTTTTGAATATAAAAAAAATCTTTGTTTATTTTTCTTCTATTCCCTCATAAATAATGTAATTTATCTTGTTAGTTTGTTATTCATAAATGTTTAATGAAAACATCTATTAATTTTTACAAACATCAAACAAATTACTTCATTCTCACTCCTTCATTTAAAAAGAGATGCTTAGCTCTGATATCTCTTTGGAATATAGTTAACAAAATAAATATGATTAGTAATCTGGGATCTTAGTATGAATATTGAACTACTTTTATTGACTAAATATGTGCATAGAGAAATCAAAATTTATTTACTAAAAATAAAATTTTAAATTCATAATCAAACATATATATGATATTATTGATAAATAAGACATGGCCTACAGCTTCTTTTTTTTCTTATTTTTGTATAAAATTGTAGCTGACTAGGGATGTAGAAATAATCCATCGCCGAGTTTAAATTGCTTGAATTAGAATGATGAAATTTGGAATTTAGATTTAATCCATGACGTTAATAACTAATAAGAAGGAATTTAGGAAATTTGACATTTAAGGGAATAATGAAAGGAATGAGTGTAATTTTCACAGGAGCTTTACATGTCGTTTAAAATATTATCACTACCTAAAATAAATTAATTATAGACATAATCCGACTTTGTAAAATTCTGTCCCGAATGGAAAAAGCCCTCCTCTATCAAAATTAGATTAGTAAATAGATTCCGAGATAGGCTACCTTTTTTAGAGATGTTGTAAACCTCTAACTGCAAATCTTCTCTGGAAGACTCTTCTCTCAAAGGAAAAGTAGTATAGAAGTTACTTCAGTTTCCATTTATACATTTATTAAAGAAAATGCAGACCCCTAATCTAGATGAATTATAGTCTTAAATCTGCTCTGAAAGATTCTCTCTCTTCAAAAAATCTCCAAGATTTACCAAAAATCAAATTTGACAAAATTCTGGATAAAATTATTTAATTTTTATTTGGAGATGAAATTATTTTATTTTTATTAATTGAAAATTAAAATTTAAAAATTTAAAAATTTTCTTTAAGAATGTGTTGCTCCAAACATAAATTTTTTTAGTCTTTTTCGCCATCTGAAATCACTTTGAGTCCATCTTTATTTATTTATATTAATTAGTAGCCAATAAAATATGAATACATTTTTGTCGCTCAGAACAAGAATCAAACCACTGAACTTTGATACGAAACCTCTACCTCTGCACCAAGGGACAGGGCCTTTAAATAAAATTCTTGACAATCCTTCGTTAAAAGTGTCCAAATTCTAATTGCCACAATTTTTAATTTATTCGCCTTTTTTTAAATAAAAAATAGACTTGATTTTGCTGACTAGAATAAAGTTTTCCAACTGTAAGCAATTATCATCATAATTTGTGAGTATCTTCCCCGATTCTCCCTTAGTTACTCCTCTGGATTCAAACAGCTTCCTTTATAAAGATCAGAATAATATTAATAATAAAATTTTATTTTCACTCTTTCAATCTCATCTCAACTAAGAAAGATATGTATTTGGCCGCCAGAACTTTGTCAACATTTTTATTCAGAAATTGTGTGTATGATTCCCACACAAACCGAAGAGTTTTGCCCTATCAAATCCAAATTGAAATAGTTCATGAAGTGTTTTTCCTTTGAAAAATAAGAAAGAATTCTACCAGTGGAACTTTTCACCTATTTCATTTGATTCAATAAGAGAAAAACGTTTTTACACACTTTCACTCGTAAAGTACCAGCTCTTGGTAAAATATATAAAATAAATAAAAAATAATAACGAGATGTTTTTAGAGTAAATTGCATGTAGTTTCTATTTCTAGTTATTGACTATGTATTGTAGACGTCCTAGTCGAGGCCATTGGCTGGTTGATTGTATTAATATGTGATTAGAGTGTGACACAACAGCCTGGGGCTGGGGGTGTCCCGCGGGACCCCCCAGGGTTTGACCCTAGCATCCCCATGTTCCATCGGCAGGCACACACACCCATCCTCCCCCAACACACATACACACACGGTACGAGATGCATTAGCATCCCTCTGCAGCCTCCCTCATCTCCGCCAACGCATGTCACTGGATCACAAGCTAAAGGGTGGACGTTCATCAAAGTTCGAGCGTAAAACAACATTGAAGGGGGCGCGATTAAAAATAATTCAAATGAACCTGTCTGCTCTGCTCTATCCTTTCTCTCTCTTCCCTATTTAAAGATAAAAGAGTATTTATTAATAAACCCCGAATTAAATAGTAGATTCAAAGGAAATAAATTAGTAATTTTCAATTAATGATTACTTGATTGACACGATTTTACAATTTAATTTTAAATTTTAAGTAGATATTTTAATCATTGTTATAATGTTACTCTACGTATAAATGAATAAAAAATATATTTCTTCTATTATTAATAATAGTGAGAAAAATTCTGAATATCTTTTTTTTTTTTTTTTTTTTTTTTTATATTTGTAATCATTTCAAATTGAAAATTGCTAGATTCAATAAAAATTTAATTCATTCACCTTTTAATAATTGCATGGAATTTAAAAGGAAATAATGGTAATAGTAAAGTAGAATTCTAACCTCGGAAAGGAGGTCTTTAAAATAGAAAATTGAGATTAATTATTAATATTTTTATTTTCGAATTTTTTTAAATTATCCGATCTTAACTGCAATAAAGAAAATATATCATTAGCCCAAGGGCTTAGTCTCCCATATTTAAAGTGGATATGATTTGAGGAAGATTTAAAAATTGGACTAGAGCTAGGAAAAGGATATAGGGATATATATATCTAATTTTAAAAAAATCTAAAAAGAGAGAAAGCTGAAAGGAAAAAAATGAAGAGATAAAAATTGAGAAAGAAGGTGAACGAGATTAATAATAAAAACGAGTTTATAATGAATTTTACAAAAAAAAAAAAAATAAATAAAACAATATAATCATGTGTCTTGCATTTTGTTTCATTTCTTAATGTAGTCAAATACAATTTTAAAAGAAAAATATCTGGTGTGACTAAACACATCACACAACTTGCTCTTTAGGAAAAGAAAGCTGAGTCATGTACTGACACACCAGATTTTTTGAATCGGGCCCTTTAGGTAGTCTTTCTCTAATTCATCTCTTAATAGAATAATGTATAGCCAATTTAATAAATATCGTTAGAATAGTTTAAGGGAAAATAAAAAAAGCCAAAAACATACAAGAATAAAGCGGGCACCAAATAATCGGGGGGATAAGAGTTAACACATTTCAAAGATCATCTAATACATAATTGATATATAAATTTTAATCAAAATTGTTGAAATTAATTTTGAGAAAATTACAAAAGACTAAAAAAGTACTCTTTGGCCGATTTTTTTGAAAAGCTTCAAGTTGCCTGCGACGGGGGTACCTAGCTTAAATATAAAGGTTCAGCCTCGTAGGTTTTTTTTTAGATAACTCGCACAACACACACACAGACACAGGCTGACAGATCATTTTGCGAGATCCATTTTTTTTTATACTCATGGGACCTCAAAACGTTGAAACCTCGACATCGGTTTTTCTGGCGATCGCAATATTTTCTCACTATATATTTCATATAGAGGAGGTAAAAGAAAGTAAAAATTGAGGAAAAACTCGAAAATATTTCTCCCCACAAATGGGCTGCGACCCAAAGTTAGGAAAACCCCTGCCTATCATCCAAAAAAAAAAAAATAGAAGTGAAAATTACATCCTAGAAGGTGGAATCTTGAGAGGCTCACTCATTATTAATTCCGATCATTAGCCCACAAATCTTAGGACCAGTCCTATTGAATAAATAAATAATAAATTTAATTTATTAATGATAATGAAGCACATGTCAATTTTAAACTATGAATATTCACTTTGAAGGATTTTTTGACAAAGAAATTAACCATATATCATATAATTTTAAAAGAGAATAAGTCTAAAATAGTTAATTTAAATAGATTGATTGATAAAATATAATAAATAAATAAATAAAATCTTTGATTATTTATTTTATTGATTTTCATTTATTAAAAAGAATGGATATGAAATAGGAAGTAATCGATTTTTTTATATAATGCCTATTTAGTTGCAATACTTCGTTAATAATTTATTCAACAGACTATATTAGTCCGATGACTATCTGATAGTCACAGCTAATGCCTATGTTTGATTCTTCTTTTATCTATTGTCATTTATCTAATTTTCTGTTACGGCCTTTGCTTTTTAAGTGATGCCTCCCCCTCCCATTTCAAGTGCATCAAATTCATTCCAGATTTTCTCCTCTTTACAATGGGGTTCTTTGAAGATACTTTTAACTTTGAATATGTGATTTAATTTACTTAGTAAAAAAAAAAAAAAAACTTTCCTTTTATCTCAATATAAGCTTAGTATTCATTTAGGATTTGTTTATATTTCATTCATAATATTAAAACAAACACTATAGACTTAGTATGTTTCAAATATTTATTTATTGATGTTTGATTTATTACCGAAATCAAATACTAATTTAATCAAATATTAGTAGTCAATAGTAGAAGTATTTAACTTTTGATAACAAAATTAAATTATAATATAATTATTAAAATCCATAAAAATAAAATAATAATCTTATTATCATATTTTTAATTCGAAATTGATTTTATCTTTTTTTTTTTTTAATTACTAATATTTTTGTGACATTTTACATTTTTTTCTTTTTAAGTCTCTTCTGAGGTCATATAGACTTTAACTGATATACAATATATATTAATACGATACTTATAATCCAGGTATATTTATTTATATTATTTGGTATCCAATCGATATAAATATATTTTCATCGGACTACCTGAGATCAGAAACCCATAACCCTTGGCTTTGAAGGTTATCAGTATTGATATTGTCAATATCTTTAACCTCTCGGCCACAAGGGCGGGCAGGTTTATATACTAAGTGTAGCAAGCTGACAAATTGAATACGAGATTAATGTATTGTCCTAGATTCACTATGGGCTTTCGAGTCCTATATAGAGACTTTCACAGATGCTATAATTAATAAATAATTTTTCTGTTTTACTCTTCTAATATTCTTATGAATTGCAGCATGTCGGTCACTCATTCTCAAGCCTTCTTCAGGTTAAATTTAAATGTAGGATTATATGTGATTTGTATTTATAGAGAACAGGTTTTGCTCATTTTTCTAGATAAGAAGTTCCGGGTTCACAAAACTTGACGAGAACCCCTGAAAAATAAGATTTTAATTTGTTTGAGATATCAACGAAAAAAATCGGTCACTGGTTCGAAACCACTGGGGGGATATAGTCAAAGAGGATATCAAAATACACACACTCTCTCTCTTTCTAACTCTTCTCGCTTTTTCTTGGGGTGAGAAATTACAAAAAAAATTTTTATAGCTTTTTCTTTTATTTGAATTTAACAATTTTTTATTTTTTCAGATAACTTCTGATCTCCAAGAATTCTTCTTATCGGAGCACCTCTGCAACGGTGAGTCATTATTTCATATTCCATTTTTTAAATAATAGTCTGCTATCTGTTCTCAAAGTAGATATGCCCCCCGAAACCAAGCACCCCAGGAAAAGACTTTACAAATCGACCTTGAATTTTAAAGTCACACTGGTGTTCCTATCGGATTGATCTATTGAATATTTCATTTAATACTTAAAAAATCATTTAAACAACTCTTATCAAATGATTTCATTACAATCATATGTTCGCCCCAACACCCCTTTTTACTGTTGATGTCAAAAAAAAAAACAATTTGAATCGAAAGTGTATCATCCCTTTCTTCACTTCGTTTACTACTAGCGCCACTCTACGGCAGCTTCTCTTTCTAACGAATGCAGACGCCCCTCGTTCTCCGGCGGCCAATGCACGATTGTTGGGGCTGTCGCCATTGTTATTCCGAGGAAAGCATCCAGCCAATCAATTATTCATGGGGAGGGGAGAGCGTGCGTGCGCGTCGGTGGCGGGGGAGGGGGTTACCATGGTTACCGAGTCTGGAGGGAGAGCCAAGACAAAATGGAGGAGCAGCAAAACAATTCTAGCACTTGGTAGGCTCACTTGCCAATGATCACAGCGTTATTTTCGTTCTACCTTTTATTACCTAAAAACAAAATCGATATTACTCTCATATCATTGTCAAATCAAGGGCTCTGAAATGTTTTAACATATAAACCCTCCCTTCTGAAATATTCATTTATTAATTTTGCTTTTAATTACAAATTAGGTTAATTTCAAAAAACTTCTAGAATCTATTATACTACTATAAAAAGATTTAAATATTTAGAAATGAAATTTCAAAATATTTTTTTTTAAAGTGAAGTTTCGTTGCCGAGTCTTGCATGCCCTTCTTCAGAATATGGAATATAAACTTATATATAATAACATGTTATTCTCTTGGGAATGAATTAGAAACTCACCCCAAGAGAAAAAATTTATTTACCAAACAAATATTTTAAAGACAGACCAGGGACGAATCCAGAAGTAAGCAGCCTGTGAAGAACGGGTTGCCTTCTTCTTAAATGACCAAATTTATATTTCCGGGAGAGGGGCGGGGATTTCATTCAAAAAATTAGCTTGACCCCCTTTTCTTCCATCAGGAAAATCTTTTTTGGAGGTACATGTTATGGATCCTACAATAGCGTACAGGTTTTCTACAAACTCTATCATTTCTATTTGGCTAAATATTATCTAATTTTCTACAAAAAATTTTGGCTATTTGGCCCTCAAGTTTTTGGATTTTTGTCAATACTCTTCTCTTCAGAAGGATTAGCCCCAAATCTTTTATCGATTAAAATAAAGTAAATTAAGATATTAAACCGGGTGTTAGTTAATTCATCTATTCTCTTAAGAGTCCAAGAGGTTTAAAGCAAAATAAAATTTATATAATAAACTTTATTACATTTTGGGGCCCAGGAAATTTAAATTGTGAAAATTGCCTAAAAAATTGATATCATAATACAAGAGGAAAAAAAAACTATAACATTCACATATTTTTGAAGAGGGCTGTTAGTAGTGTGTCTCCGTTCTCACCTTGGATAAACAAACGACGATCCCGATGGTGGTCCTATCTATATACGTTTCAAAGAATACTTATTTATAAATATTTCTTTATCCTCCCCTCTCTTGCTAGAACTTTGCTATTCAAATCGAAGTGTCACTTTTCTCCTTCTCTTTTTCTCTCTATACTTGTATGCAAGTCTCGACGTCAGCAGTTGAACACACTCTCCTCTATTTTTTTTTTCTTCTTTCTTTTTTTCTCGTATTTTTTTCTTTTTCCTTTTTTATCTTGAAACCAAGTGACTGATTTATGTGCTAAACCTGCTCTAAGTTTTACACTCTCAAGGGATTCAACCGTTTCCTACAATCGAAAACCATTATGCAATATATGTTTATATTATCTTTTAATGTGTTACATCAATATCAAGAGCAAAATTTACAAAAAATTTGATTTACTTTATTTATGAAATTAGATATAATTATAAACCCTTATAATAAAAACGACACACTTTTCCTCATTCAACATATCGTATTTGCTCAAATGACCTGGCCATATAATCAGTATGTGCACTATACGTTTTCTGAACGATCGGGTAACGAAAAGTAGGTCACGTAACCATTAACTTAAAATTTTTCTATACAAAAGGCAGTTAAACGACATATCATTTTAAACCTCTTAATGAGCTGAAGTCATGACTGTTTGGAGTTAATATCTTCTATAAATACTCACAAAAATTACTTTTCGTTCGTTTTCGTTTTTATGCGTTTTATTAGATTGCAGAAATCTGCAACCGGGTGTCCACTATTTATTGATATTGGTATTGTTCTTGAAAAATTAAATTATCGAAAATCTTTAAATTTAAATCAAATCTATAAAGCTATGTACATATTGATGAAGAATTTACAAATTTTGCCGAATGGAAAACATACGTTAATCCACATAGGCCTAATAACCTTCGCACAGAAACTCCAAAATGAATCAAACTGAAAAAGCATAAGACTACTAATCCGATATCAATTATTTAAATTATATTAATTTAAATAAATAAGGTCGAAATATAAATGGCTTCAGATGCCGAGAAAAACTTTCAAAAATCTGATATCGATATTTATTTAATTAATTTTGAATTCAGATGATATTGTTACTTTTAATGGAAAGTAATTATTAAGAAAGAATTGAAAATAGTTGTTTTTTTAAGGCTTTTCGGCATCTGAGGCCCTTCACACTTAATCAGTATGTGCACTATACTTTTTCTGAACGATCGGATAACGAAAAGTAGGTCACGTAACCATTAACTTAAAATTTTATTTTTTATATCAATTGATAATTATTTAATTTAAATAAATTTTCATTGAACTACCTGTACTCACATAGATAATGTAATAGACTAAATATTTTTTTAGGATTTTAAGATTTTTCCCTCAAACTCTGAAATGGAAAATATGCAGGGGTCATACACACTTTCTCCGTTAGTTTATGCTCGTTAATGTTTTAATTCAATAGACTAGCCAGGATTTTTGGGGGGAGTTTGAGGGGGGGGGGGATTACAATTTTTTCTTCTTTGATCTTTAGAGTTGGTTTTTTTTTTGCAAATGGTTTTTGTTATAAATTCAATCTAATTATTATTTTCGTAATTTATTTTTTCATTCTTTTATTAAATTGATTTTTTTCAACTAGCTCCCATGGCCCTCTCCTCAATACGCCATTGTTTTAATCTTCCTTGTCACATTAATTAGTTCGTTTTCTAGACTTCTATAAAAGGAAGGTAACTCAGCCGTGCGCGGCTAAATCTTCTAGAAATTAACAAGTGAACTCTGTAGCAATTAATCGAAAAATCCATTAGTGAGTTGGTCATTTGGGTTGCCTGACTTCCAGCTACCAAACAAAAATAATTTCTTCATCTCATGGTATAAACTAAGCACCTGCTGGCTGATATTTTTTAAAATTTAGAAAAAAATTATTTCTTAATTATATTAAACATTTTTTAATAAGATTATAAAAATTCTCAATTTTTTTCAAATAAATACTTTCAAATTCCTATATTTATATACTTGAAAAATATGTTATTTATACAAATAAATAGCTAAATATAAGATGGCCTTGTATTAAAGGGAGAGAGCGGGAGGTGTGTGTTTATATGACGAAGGGGGTGGGTAAGTGAGGCTGAGCCGACAGGAGCAGAGCAAACAGGACAATATGTATCCTGGCCAATCAGAAGGGGACTCGCACATTCGCTATGATAATGAACCATGAATATCTCATGAGCGCAGCCGCCGCCCCCGCTTCTATATTACTGCGAGCGCCGCCTCTACCGCCACTGCCGCCTCGGGCCCCACTCTCCTGGGCCCTGTTGACATCTTCGCTGGCCGGTATTACTACCTATTGGATACACATATTCGTTGGTTCAAAATATCTCTGGTCAAGAGAGGGTTTATTCAATTATTTGAGCAAGGCAACAATTTTACAATATAACAAATATAACCCTCATCTTTTTATCATCGTTCTGATAATGATTTCAAAGGGTTCCAATCATTCGAAAAATTGTTTCATATATTTATATCTCTATTCACGGATAAACTCTGAGAGTTATTTTTCTTGGAATTATATTACATGGAGAAAACATTTCTTAGATGGATTTTTGTCAAGAGGTAGGAAGCCCATAATCTTAAAATTAAAAACGCTTCTATTACCAAGCAAAATTTTTATTATTTTATTATCTCCTTTCATACGGATTTATCGATTTTGTTGTGTTTTCCTCTAATAACAAGAAGCTATTTTCTTTAACTACACCTTTGTTGACATCAGATCTGGAAATACAGTTAAATGCAGTCATATGAAATTAAATAAAAAATTATTCAACAAAACAAATCATTTCATTCTTCAAGACAAGTAAATAATAAAAAACATAGAGGATGGATTGAATATTTTTTATATATAAATCAAGCATCGAATATGAATTGAATCATCGATTGCTTGTAACGTTAATTCATATAAGCTCTGCTTTAATTATATTTTTGCAATATAATTTTTGTTTA
The DNA here is from genome assembly GCA_010014785.2 of Anisolabis maritima. Lineage (NCBI taxonomy): Eukaryota > Metazoa > Arthropoda > Insecta > Dermaptera > Anisolabididae > Anisolabis > Anisolabis maritima. Next base: position 5,858 of record JAAAKE020084790.1, on the reverse strand, counting down.
TAAAAAATCCACTATCTGTATTTTTGACATTTAATTGTCCTGAGGTTGGACACGAATTCTACCAGAACATCGGTAGTTAAAAGAATTAAATAATTTTTTATTTAATTTCTCCCTGCTGCATTCCTCCAGAAATTAAATTAGACAATCACACCTCATATTCTTTAGATCATATGTGTTTTTTTATTAAGAAAAAAAGAATAAAATAGGATATTTGTATTTTTGTTCAGAAATGTAAGAGAAAGGCAAAGATATTAAATTGGAGAATATATCTTCTCAAAATAAAACTGCTGGCATTTACTGCTCACATTCTATTATTCATATATGAAATTAAAAATATTAACTTTTTGTTCTTGTCTGTCATCTAGATTTTTTTTATAAATATTTTCTAATTATATAAAACTTTCAATAATAAATTTTTAAAATTAATTAAAATATTTTGTCATTGAGTGTCCGCTTGATGGGGATACTAATTATTAATTTTTTCATTTAGCAACTAACTTTCCAAAACACTAAATTACTTTATTCTAAATTTATTAATTAATAGTTCATTCAATTAATATTTATAAAACAAAACAACAGTGGTAAACTTAAAAAAATATTAATCATCTTATAATTTAGTACTTAATATTTTGATTCAGTGAGTTGCCAAAGATTTGCAGGAAAATTTATATTAAAAAAAAAATAATTGTCATATTATATTCTTGTTATAAATATAATAAACTAATTTATAAAATAAAATTTTTGGCAAATTAAATTTATTTTATATATTAATATTAAAAAGTTGAGAAGTTATCAGTTAATTAAACAGTAAAATTTTAAAAAAGAACACTCTGAACGGTTCTTTTGATATAATTATAGAGCCAAATAAAAATCAACCCGCTTAGCTCTTGCCAAGAAATCTGATATTCAATCATTTTATCTAATGCAATGATATTAAATGTCGAAAAACATACAAACCTTCTAGATTAACCATGTAATAAGAGAAGATACCTAGAATATTTAAATATTAGTTTCATCATATAAACCAATCATTTTAATTTATTATTTTACCAATAACAATGACCAAATGAAATGAATCTAATTTAATTTAGAAAAAGGAAATTGCAAAAAAAAACCCTTTAATTTATAAATAAACTAATTGAAGATAATTTCCAAGTTATAAAGTTCCACCTCCCTCACGGTTGGTGTGGTGTAGAGAGAGAGAGAGAGAGAGAGATGCTGGAGGCCACACCACCTGAGATGACGAGCTACTAATTCACACCCCAACCCCAACCCCCACCCTCAAAAAACCCACCCCCGCTTACGGCTTACGCCAGGGCCCTTTACGATCGAATCCTTTCAGCTCGAGATAACCCAGAGAGCTGATTACAGACATTATCAGAGCTTTATGATTATGAAGAAAGGAGGGCTGGATGGTATTAAACTTCTGCTCAGGAAGGGGTTACCATCGTTCTTAACTCGTCTGTTTCCTCTAACTCCACTCTCTCTCTCTCTCACTCATACCCATCCCCTTTTCTCAAAGAAAGCCCTTAAGATCTACAAAGGTTGTCAGGCTTCAAATAAAATAAAGCCTTGTCTTATTATTCCATCATAATTAATCTTACTTCTATGAAATAATAAGATAAATAGATGTTTTTTGATGTTATTTTTTTATTAACATTTAAGCCTAATATTAATATTTTTACTTTTTATTTTATATTGAAAACTTATTATATTGTGAAGATTTATTCGCAATGTAAGAAGAAACCAAAATAATGCAGCTCTATATTATATATTTTTTTTATTTTTTGCCCTCTAGTAGTATGCGATCCAGTCTTACGGCCTTTGAATGAAATAAATAATACAAAGCTCTATTCTCTTTCTTCTTCCATCCTTTCTCTTAAATGAATGAGAATCTAATCATCGACTTTTTATCACAAACTACTTCCGAGTTTCATCCTCTTCAGAAAGAAAGGGGTATTCTAAATTTGATACCTTAAAATATTTTTCCAAAATTTACCATTATAAAATTTGACACCATTATTTTTTTCAAAATTTTTTTTTTCATATGTTGGGTCAAATTGATATTTATAATTTTGATATCATTAGACAGCTTTTGAAAAATCCTATCCAACTTTATAGTTAAGATATAAATTTCTACTAATATTTGATTATTTAGATAAATTTTTGTCAACAAAAAAGCATTAATGAAATTTGTAAAAATAATTTTAATATTCAATTAGCTTGTCTCTGTGTTCAACAAAGGCTTTTCTTTTGACTGCTTTTGTCCAGTTTCTCCCAACAAATTATAACATTCTCTACTCTGTCAGCCTCTAAGTTGAAATTTTTTTCACCTCTATGACATTCCTCCCTTCACCTTCCACTCATCAAGCATCAGGTGGTGCAATGTATGTATATAAAATTTCTTATGCTGCACGGAAAAAAAATACATTCATCATTGGAAAAATTTAATCAATTAAGAAAATTTAAAAGCTAATCAATTTCTTGGTTTAAGAACAAAATTAGAATTTTCTTTACCACTTTCAAAAAGCATAGTCGGTCGCGGTCCAGAAACCTTATGACTACGCCAAAGGCTACTCCTATTAGGACACCAAACGCCTATCACAAGGTCTCTTCGCTATTTTTTCTCCTTTTTTTTGTCTGCATAAAAGATCATATTTGGTGGCTGGAAGATAGGCATTCAAGATATTAATAGATTTTCTATTTTTTGCTTCAAGACTCTTTTAAAGCGAACCATACAAACTCATTTGATAATTTCATAAATGCATTAATGTTCTACTCTAGAGAATCTCTGGGCAATTAATAAAAAAATTTTGGTCATTTGGGTTGCGTATCAATTATGAAATAATTTCAGTAATTCATGGTTAAGGAAGGGGAAAGCCATCCATATCTCTCTGGAATTCTGAGCTGGTCCGAACTATAGTTAAAATTAGTAAAATTAGTTCACATTCATTCTTTACGAATATCCTAGACCTCACAGATTACTCTTGATTATTTTATTGATTCCAAAAATTTTTGCCTTTGACCTTTTTGGTCTTCTCAATATTTTCCGTTGACATTTACAAAACAAGAGAGAAAAACAAATTCATTATATCCAAATATTACATGTAATATATACACTATTTAGCCTTTATTTTATTATACTTCCCGTTTCCTTCCCTTTTTTCTTTTTTCTTCTCTTCCTTATATTCTCAAAATATATAATATATATTTTGTTTCTCAATTTATATACCAATTCTTATCTTATCTTCATAAGGTCCCTTTCTTCGTTTGTCAAATCATTTTCAATGAAAATTTTCTCATTTTCTAGACGTCTTAATTTGTTTTTGACTCGGAATATTCCATTCTTCATTTCTTGTTCTAGTCTTATTCCTTCTTTTTTGACCTAATCTTTGTACTTGTTTTGCTTTAAAATCTTTCATTCCCAATTTCTCTTTGCATATATCGTTGACTTAATCCTTGGTATCTTCCCCTTCCTCTTCCCTATTTTCTTTCACTTCTTGAATAATAAAATTATTTCTATTTTCATTTTTCTCTAGCATATGTAATCTATATTTTAAAAGATTTAATTTCTTCCCCATTTCTTCCATATCCTCTCGCCACTTCTTTCTTTCGATCTCTCATTCAATTCTTTCTTCTGCTAACTCTTCTCTTAGTTTGGGTAATTCAGTTTCTACCTTGGAGTCAATTTCACCCATTCTTGACAAAAGTTGCTGGAACATATTTGTGATATTTAAGATATTATCATGCGAATCAGACCTCTTTTCTCGCTTCGCCTCTTGATCTTGCTCGAGGGTTCTTTGCTTACCTGTTCACTTGATCGAAAAGGGCTTTGCACATCCTCATATTTGTCTAAGGATGGTTGGTAATTTTTTTTCTGTTTAGCACATTTCTCGTTTGTTTATCTGCAATTTTTCAACTGAATTTTACTTTAATTTTACCTTTTTTTAATGTATTTTATTATATCTATTCTCGGTTTTTTGGTTTATTCTTTTTTAAATATTTTATTTTTATTTTCAGCTCGGACAATAATTTTTTTTTTTTGCGAACTCGATAATATTCACTTTTAAAAATAGATAAAACTCACTTTAGATTTTCTCTTCTCTCTTCCGCCCCAATCGTCTCAACTTCTTAGATATTTCTTAGAAAATTCTTCTTCGAATGATGTATCTTAAGAGTCCGTTTTCCAAAAATAAACCACTAAAAACTCCTGAAGTTTAGAGAGCTATTTATACACACGTTTTTTCAAGTCCACCAACTTTCTCGGAATCCGATTACTCTTTATTAATAATTTTTATTATTTCGCTCTTGATTAATAAGGATGAAAATTTTTCCAACTTTTAGAAAACATTTTACTTTAATATCTTTTCATTAATTATGCTAATTGTTTTAATTTTTCATATTTTCTTATTTAATTTCTTAAGAACAAATTTAAAATTTTTTTGTATGGAAATAATATTCAGAAATAGATTTAACTTATAAAGAGATGTTTTATGAATATCGAATATAATAATAATTTATTAGTTTATTAAATTTTAATCTCTCTTCTAGATAATTGAATTATATCTGAAAATAGCTTCCTTTCACTCGAATCATTGTAAATATCCTATGCTAACTATAGCTCTAGAGTTCCATCGTCATATTTAGCCAGCAAGAGGCAGACGATGCTAATTCGCATCCCGGGGTTTCGTTCGCCAATTAGCCATATTAATTTGCACGTAATGTGTGTGTGTTTCGGATGCATATTCGTATCTACACGACAACCAATCCTCTGACTTGACTGGCCGACGAATTACAATTGCAAATGTCTTGCCAGGGAATTTATAGGGCTGCTTCATTACACGGACACTCGGGGTCCCTTCGACCGAGACGCACTCAGGACCCTCCCTCTCTCCTCTTTATATATATGTATAGAAAGGGTGCCTATATATGGGGATGAGCAAGGTAAAATGATGTTACATCATTCCTCCATTCCCTTTATATCTTCAAATTCAGATAGCCAGAAAAAATAGGGTCATTAATAACTTGTTGAAATTCTTTTAAATTTCTATATGCTGAATAAACAAGAAAACATTTATTTAATTATATATACCTGTTTTTTTTTCATTAATGGAGATTTTTTTTTGAAAATTTGAACGTCTAATTTTCAAATATTTCCTTGACTTAATTATTAACTCGGGTTCTTAATTCAAATCAAAATAACTAAAAAAAAAAAAGCGCTCTAATTATTTTTTTCATTCAAATAAAAAAATCAAATTGTCCTTTTCAAAAAGAAACCGTCTTAATTCTTATTCTTTTGCAAAGCATCGAATATATATTATCGTTTCTCAAAAATCAATATTTCTTATGTTTAATTTTTTAATGAAAAGATTTATTAATTAACCCTGTTCCTTGGTGCAAAGGTCTGGCTTCACGTACCAAAGGTCAGTGGTTCGCTTCCCACCCTGAGGGGGAAATTTTATTTATATTATATTGGCTATCAATTAATATAAATAAATAAGGACGGAACCTAAATGAAAAAGACTTAAATAAAAAAGATTTATTTATTAATTTGGTGATAAAAATTTTTTTCTTTATGAAGTTATAATTACAACATATTATTCTTTTATTATTATTCTCTGACTGGTATTAAAAATAAATAGTATTAATATAATTCCCGGTTTCATAATTATTCAACTTCTTTTTTTTTCCCTTTTTTAGTGGCTACTAGTGCTTTTTCCTCAGAATTACCTAAACAACGTTTCTGTAGTCATCTTCTATTGTATTTTATTTCTTTTAATAGAGAATATTATAAAACAAACTATATTTATCTTTTACCTGAATATATTTTTTCAAAAATAAATAAATATACCTGATAT
>JAAAKE020084779.1:0-22590 GCA_010014785.2 Anisolabis maritima | reverse complement strand
CTATGCTATCAATTTGTGGTAGATAAGTTCAGTCTGTTTTAAGGTTAAAGAAATATTATATTTATCAAAATTTTATTGAAAAAATTATATAATTTTGGAAATTTGAAATTTTTGGAAAATGATTGTGTGGAGTTCATTCTCCAGAGCTGTGGCTCCAAAATTAATTCACAATGGAAAGCAATTAATCAGCAAGCAGTTAGGTAATCACATATTTTTTTTAATGATTTTTGTTTTCTATTAATTTTCACTTTTTTCAATATCTTAAAAATAAGGATATAGAAATGATTAATACAGCCAAAATTATTTTTTATTAAAATTTTTTTTAAGCCTTCGAATTTTAATCTGTCAAAACATATCAAAAGAAGATTGGCAAATTTGGTGATTATATCATTAAGTTTTTTTTTAAAATAAAAACTATGACAAGTAACAAACTGTCAAAACTGGTATGCATTGCTAAAAGAATAGTAAAAAATATATTTTCTAGTAGGGAAACCCAATATGAGACTTGTAAGTGCCACTTTTCCTGCTTTAGAACAACATTATATATATTATAAACCCCACTCAGACTCATTCCTTCTCGGGCTTTTTGCTTTAGAGAGCTTATAAAAAAAAAATTTGGCCTGACTGTTCATTATTTTAAGCTGGAAGCTTAGCTAAATAGAATAAACTCAAACCTTTTGAAAGGTCAGAGCCTAAAATATGGAAGGGGTAGGGGAGAAGAGTTATTGACGATTCCTCTATTTCCTTTGACTTACTAACTACTTCTTTAACTTGAAGTTAATTAGTTGTATAAAAACCTAAAAACTTATTGTATAATTTTGTTTCAGAAATTCACAGAGCAATGAGTGGCCACAATAACTTCCAAATTATTCCATCCCGCTGGCAATGGCATAAATTCAAAGATATGGCTCATTTTTATATGATGCTTGGATTAATCCCTCTCTGCTCAATTGTCTTTTGTGCAAATGTTTTTATTGGGCCTGCCCAATTAGCACCACTTCCCACAGACCGTGAGCCAAAGGAATACGAATATTATAAAGTAATTTATGATATTAATTACATCACTATTATATTTGAAAGTATTCAATTCACGTAGTGTATAAAAAGGTGTATATTCCGTGATTTTGTTTAATTCTTTTTATTTAGGTTCGAATCAGTAAGATTTAATTTCGTTTCTGTTCTGTTCTGAAGGGAGCCAAATTAGTAAAAAATAGCAGAATCTTAAAAAATGTTTTATTTTTTGTCTTTGACGACGATTCGGAGGCTATACACCACCTATTTTCAGGCCGTTCGTGCCTCCTCCAAACGCCATTAATATCGTAAATTTACAATATTAATGACCAAGATGGTGAATAGGCCTCGAAACGTCATCAGGGGCAAATAAAATATACTGGACCAAAACAGTCTTTCATTTGGATTCCTTTAACTATTATATTATTAAAATGATTGAGCATGCTTCAACCAGCGGGAACGAAATCTTCCCCCTCCATTGCAATTCTTATACGGTGTAATTTTATTAGGTATTTAAAATAAATTAAGTTTATTTAATATTAGATATAAAATGCCTTGAAGCCTATGAAATATAGAAACATATTTACAATTAGGTAAGTTTAGCAATGAGAGAGGAGAGTGTCCTTCTCCTTTTAAATAGCTCTTCTTTAAGAATTTTAGCAATAATTATAAAATTCATAAAAAGAGCTGGTTTCTGTTTTGAACATATTATTATCAATATAAATTCATTTAATTTATGTAATGTTTTTTTAGAGTCCCATAACAAGATTTTTAGTCAAATATTTTTTTCCATCTTATCAACAAGAGTATGAGAAATTTATGCATTATATCTATGAAGAGGAAGAACTTATAGCTTTGAGGTATTTATTTTATAATTTTTTATTAAGATAAATTTCAATTTGTTTCTTTCTTTTTTCAAGAAAATTGGAGAAGAAAATCAAAGACTTAATAGCTGATAGAAGAGATTTCCTCGCCTTCGATGAACCACGATTTAATGCAAAATATTATTATATTTCTAAAGAAATGAATGATAATCATAAATATAGTGGTGGTCGTGGTGTATAATTTTCAGATATTCTATTTAATGATTTTAGTTCTTATTTAGATGTAAAAAGTTGAGATTTATTTGAAAATAAAATTGCATTGAGTTGATTCAAATATTTTTTTTTAGTATTCCTATCATCTTCATTCATATTTTCTCAGGTTACCGTTTTTTTTCTCTCCAAATTTGAATCTGTTCTTTCTTTCCGTCCCTTCTCCCCCGTCTTTTTGACCCCGACTCGAGTCCTTAAAAACCATGGACCTCCTCTATGGAGTTGTATGCCTTTTTTCTAAGAAAAATATTTAAATCAATATAATTTAAAATATAAAATATTTTTAAAACCTACTTGTAACATTATTTTCATTATAATTAGTGTCCCACGAAAAAGTAATCCCCACACTTGTAATTATTAATTATATTTTATGTATTACTCGTTCATTAAAATGAAAAAAAGATAGCCTTTGTCCATTTTCTGTTGAGTCGGATAGTAAATGTATATTTGGACGATAAACCAATTTATTAAATTTATTTGGTTTCGAATAAATTTTATTAGGTTGAATGGAGGCTCAAAAGGTTGGAAATTTTGTTTGGCCTTATTTTATATCCGCCTTATTAACTTTACCAGGGAATTTCTCCCATGAGGATAAACCAGAAATTTTAAACAATATAAAAAATGTTTCTCAATTCACCAATATAAAAAGAATCTATCTATATAAATATAATAGCAGAGTGTCTGTCTTTCACTTACGGCCTGTTGATGGAAATCCGAATTTAAATTTTGCACCCTTTTAGAGGGCATTAATTAGTGAGAGACCAAAAAAAAAAAAAATAGACGAGTCTCAAAAACTTTTTGATTGTACAAAATTTTCATATTGAAAAGCTTTGAGAATTAAAACCTTCCTTTTCTTATCAAATCTAATTAATTAATAAAATATAAATAATTAAATCTCCTAAATGTAAAAAGCAGAAAAATTCTTATTAAAATTTTTTTAAGGTGCTGGGCTATTTCTTTTTTTTGAAAATCTTCCTCAAAAAATGTTTTGTTTTAATTAATTCAGTAGAAGGATATTAAATTGAAGAAAAAGGAAAAGAGCATTTGGTATTTAACAATTGTTGAAATAAATGTTAATCCAATAGAGATGGTGGGGTACATATTTGTTAATTATTAAACTAATTCAATATTTTTTCTTTTTATTAACAATAATAATTAAATCTCAGCAATTACCCCCCCCCCCCCATGGTGGAGAGGTTTGAGATATTGACATCATAAATATTATTGTTAGCCTTCAAAGCCAAAGGATGTGGGTTCGGATCCCAGCCAGTCCGATGAAAATTTAAATCAATCCAATACCAATTGGTATGCTTCGATAATGTTATCGTAAATAAATATATACATGGATCGCTTAAAGTCTATATGGTTTCAGATGCCGAAAAGACTTAAAAAAATTCATTTAATTAAACAACCTATACATTCCGAAAATATTTTTAATTTTTTTTTTTCATGATTGGAACGTCATCATGACGCGACACTCAATAGTCAATCCTAAGCCTGTCATGACAAACATTTTCTGATTATAATACAATAGTAGTAATTATAGTCGAGATATGCTTATTTTTAATTATTTTTTTTTTTTAATGTTTCCAAGTACAAGTAACTATCGTTGATATTGATTAGACCGATAACCACTGTAACTGTAACTAATCAAGTCGGCCATTAGCTCGGCGAAGGGAGGGTAGAAGGTACTAAACTGGGAAATGATTTTTTTTAAAATTTAACTGAGGCAAGAGAAAGTGACGGCACATGAAATTATATCATCAAAATTTTAAATGCCTACTATCGAATTAAAATAATGACATTAAAAAAATATATATAGAGAGAAAGGTGATGGTTTAAAGTTTACAAATGACGTTCTAATTACTATATAATAATTTGTTTTAAGATTTGGTACTCACATGTCATGGAGACGAGGGTCATCTGAAGAGTTGGACATGTCATAACATGTCTAAGGACTCCATTTGGCTCTTAATTGAGTAATGATGAGCGAAGGAATAAATGCGAGGTCAGGAAAAATAATTGCATATTTCGAGATGATGGCTTTCGTTATTAAATATAACATTAGGCCTCAAATTAATGTGAAATATGTTATGTTGATAATATGAGTAAGAAACTCATGCTGACGATTAAACTCAAGTTTTACTCAGATAAAATTTATTTCACATATTTTATTAAATAATGAAATTTGCAATTTATTTAACCTGATGTCACCTTCATTCCTTCTCATTCTCCCTGTTAAAACATGTTGAAAGAGATCTTTCTAGCGGTGAAGTCCCTCATCAGTCGCCATGTTTTCATTCTTTACACTTAAGTTCACTAAAAAGCACGTGTACAAGTCAGGAGGCCAAAGTTACCTAATGCCACTACCCAAGAGCCACTGTTTATTTTGATTTTACAACCATGTGAATTACTAGTTTAATTAAAACTGTCCTGACACTGAAATTCATTTCACTTTAGTATAATGAATCAATAATTTTTTATCTTAAGGAATATAGCTTGTAAAAATATTTTGTAAAGTAGGAAACTCACAAGACTTGCTCCATGATCAAAATGAAAAAAAAATTTTGGAAATTTCAGGACAAAATATATGGAATTAATATTTTTATTAGCAAAATGTTCTTTTAAAAAAAATTTTAATTGCAATTAAATCACGCTTTCAAAATTCACTAATATTATCCATATAAATGCTATAATTTTTTTGATTTGTATACTAAGGAAAAGAGAAAACGTTACTCGAAGCCTTAAATTTAAAACAATGTAAGATGCATTTGCCTTGTGCAAGATTTGTATATAAACTTATTCATTCATTCGGTTTGTATGAGAAAGGAAAGTTGTCTTTTGGATTATTTTTGAAGCGGAATTCTTAGATCGAAATGGAAAACCAAGCAGATATGAAACTTAAATTAATCACTGTGAGGAGCAAATATGTCAAAGGACTCTGATCATTATTTTAACTACAGGCAGAAAGACCAGATAAGGATAGGGGATAAGCGGAGCCAGCCCATAAAAGGGTAAAATGTCTCTTTGTGATTAGGATGGTGGGAAAAACTTTTTGCTAACACTGTTATAGAGTGCTAACATTTCTCAGATTCCGAAAATGACTTCTCTGCAAGGATCGCCGTTCTTATGTTTTTCCTTTAAAAGCTCACAATTCACGTGGTCAAAAGCCACTCTGTTTATTTTGGTTTTGCACTCATGAAAAACAAATGTTTGATTAAAACTGTCCTGGCCCTGATGAAAATAAAAATAAAACACTTCTCTATAATGAATTATCAATTACGATTTAGCGGAGAACTTGGAACTCTATTGAGACTATATATATATATATATAAGTTGTTTAACCTTGCTTTGCTTAGAGCAGAGGTAAAGGTCTTGCTTCATGATCTAAGGGTCCCTAAAAAGACTTGAAGAAAAAAATTTAAAGAATTTGAGTAGCAGTTAAGAGTGAAGATGCGAAGACTAAAATATATTTATAAATAAATAAAGTATGTATTAATGATTACGTATATCTTTAATAAATTTCCTTCAAAATAGGTTAATTCTTTTGAAATTGGAACTTCCTTTAATATCTCACACTCGATTAATCGAAAATAAGTGGATTTTAATTTTAATGCCTTTTTCACCAGGCCAACTGAAAAGAAAACTTATTTAATTAATTTAAAATATGCATTTGCTTGTCATGTTAGAGTTGAGATCATTCTTGCCGAGCCAAATCGGCTTTTGTGAAACAATTCAGGGCCAAACCGAGCTCCTTCAAATATTCCATGTTCTAGCAGGTGTTAAATTAGTTTGCCATGTGCAGACTCCAATGCCAAAGACCGAAAACAGCTGAACTCGCTAGAATTGTACTCTATATCTACTCCCCCATGGCTAGAGCTGGAGTTATGAGGTAATGTTTTTAGAATGAATGACTGTCAAACACGAGTATTCCGGATAGATATCCAGATATCCAATGGCTAACACATTTAACACCTGCTCTACTAATTGCAATGGATCTATATTTATAAAAATTATTATTAAACATTTGGCTAATAAAAAAAAATAAAAGATTTCGTAAGTTAATCACAAGTATTAATTAGGTATTTATTATTTTTTTATTTATTTATATCTTGATGGACATGGCCACGTAAAACACCACAATCACAACGAAAAAACAAATAATGTTCATAAGTACATATGCCAGATGACATTCAATCTATAACAAAATTGCATATTATTTGAAAATATTTGCCTGTATCTACATTTTCAAAATTTGTTTCTTCTGTTTTTTTTTTTCTTTCTTTTTTTTAAATTTACCAAGCATCGATTTTTCTGAGAAGCTCTTAGATTAAGATAATCCCAGAAGAAATCTAGATACAACATTAAACATGGTACAGAATACTATATAATGGAATATTTTCATCTGGGGAATAGAAATTGAACAAGAGTGAACAAAAACTAGAAAGGTTCAAATTCTAAGCCCCGGTTAAAAATATTCCAGACTAATCTATGCCACATATATACCTAATATTTTACATTTTTAAATCAAATATTAGAAAAATTAACTTATAATTGGAATGTCCAGTAAACAATTCAGGGTATAATTATAGAGTAAAGCTTACAGGCTTGGAAGATTCATTTCTTAGAATCTTTTTTTTATATTTATTAGCAAAATCCATAAAAAAGCCTTTATCATCTCTATCCACGGCCTAGTAAGTGTTGCAAGCTTGGTTTTTGAAAGCTTTTTTCTAACTTTCCAAGAAGCTACCATTGTGTTGTGCAATTAACAGTTAAGTATATGAATATATTTTTTTATTTATTTTTTTTTAAGACAATCAAACTCCCCTGGTAGAAAATAATAAATTATACGATAAGCTCTCATAAAAATTATTTTTTTTTGTTTGCTCGACCGTGGGAGTTTGATTGTCGGAGAATTTTGTTTTTAAAGATTAGTGTAAAATTTGTTTTTGTTAAAATAATCTAAAATAATTATTAAATGCAGAAGTTAAAAAAAAATATATATACTAATAGATATTGCTTATATAAGGAGTGTGAAAAGGAAGTTAATTTTGTGATATGTGTGTGATAAATTTTTTTCTTTAGCTCATCACACTGCGATATTTACAATTATGAAAAAATTTGAAAAAGGATCGTGCAAATTTGCCAATTCTAAAGATTCGTCCGGAAATCAAAGCCATATTCAAAAAAGACTATTTCAAAATTATTGTGCTTTTCTGTTTAAGACGGACGGACCATATTCTAGAACCGAAACACTCAAACCAAGACTTTATCCTTGTGTCTTCTTACAAGCTAGTATTTTAAATAAAATTTACAAAGAAAAAATAAAAGATCAATCTTCATACAAGTTTAAGAAAAATAGTTTTAAGGCGAGATTTTTTTAAATATAATTTAAATCAACTTTTATAGTCCAATCCATAAAACCCTGTATTATTTTAATTAAAGAGAAATATATATATTTATAGAGGATGTACACAGATAGCAATAAATCTAAAATGGAGTCTCTATATACATACAAAGAGCGTGTGATATTTCAGGTATAAAGTCTAAGTTGTGAGTGTCAGAATAAAATAATTATTAAAAATATAATTGTGCAAATAGAGATTAAAATACATACGTATATTTATATTTTAATTTGTTTAAAATATATATATACATCAAATATCTAAAAAGGAGCAATTTACCCAGAACCAACATAAATATAGGATCGAGACTCAAGCAAAAATATGGCACTAGACTAAGGCAAACTAATTATTATATAAATACATTTAAATAGAAAATAATTTCTATTTATATGTATAAATATAAAAAATTAAAAAAAAATATCGTAGCTGTACGTAGCTTGCCAAAAAATTCTCGATCTAAAAGAAGGGAAAAGAAAAAGTTCTTAGGAAGAATATTTGTTAGATAAATATTCAAGCAGATTTTTCTGTTTGGTTTGACGGAGAAGAAATAAAGATTTTTTTTGAGGGGCGGGAAGTGACTCCAGTCGCTGCGGCGAAGGGAGAAACTAGTGGCAAGATGGTTTTGTAGCTCGAATTCAGTGAGTGATATTCTTTTTTTATTTGTTTTTTTAGTTTTTAGAATTTTTTTGTTTTGTTTTCTTCTTTTTTGTTTTGTTTTGTTTAGACAATTTTAGCTTGTCTCGAGAAAATTAGAAAGTGTAAATGTGTAATTTTTTTTTAATGAACTTGTTTGGGAGATCTTTTCGCTTCCTTACAAGACCTTCTAAATTAAATGAGGCATCTCGCAGCTTAAAATATCTGAAACAAATAATAGTAAAAAGAATAAAATATTGTACTTTAAGTGAAGGATGTTAATGACGTCATAACTTTGCACGTCTTTCCCAGATAATTTGTTTATATTTATTTATCATGTTTAGCTGTAATCTCAATTGTGGCTCTAATCATTCATATTGCACTAGTCGTTCATAAGTTAAAAGAAATTTAGACTTTTTTTTAATGTTTTTGGAAACCAAATCGTCCTTTGAACTCTTTCATTTTATTTATTATTTTTTTTTTATACAATAGTATATTTTTATTTACATTCATTTTTCTCTTAAGAAGACAAATTAAATTCTCTTATAATATGTTTTGGCGTTAGATAAAGTCTGTTGTTTTAAATTACAAGGTACTTAAATATCCCAAAAAGTGGAGGTATAGTTAGTATGGTTTAAGTTGGCATAAGCTTAATTTCTTTTAGGATTGATAATTTAGTGAGATTCCATTGTTATCCATCTATGTTGTACAAAGAAAACTAATTAATTCTTGTTTGTTAAAACACCCGTTCTTATTACAGCGTCCTTTAATATTATTTAAATATTTTTTAAATATGTTGAAATAAGAATGGATGTTTTAACAAGAATCCATTAATTTTGATTGTACAACATAGATGAATAACAATGGAATCTCACTAAATTATCAATCCTAAAAGAAGTTAAGCTTATGCCAATTTAAAAATAATTAAATATTACAGACTTGTTTCAAAAATATAAAACGGAGAGAAAAATCCCAAATGTTTCCCGAAATAGTGTTTTAGGCCAGATGCAACGGTAAAACGCACAGGCACAAGATAAAATTAATAAAAGTGCGAAGTGATAATGCGAGTCGACTTGGACTTATCGAATGATGTATATAGTATTTCTATCACAAGCTAAAACAAAAAATAAATCTCTCTAAATCAGGGGGGGTTTCCTTCCCTTCGAGATTTACACTAGATATAAATGAAACAGCAAATACAAAAAATGTTGGGGGAATATATTAAATTATTTATCCCTATATTTATATAAATATATAAAGTATATATTTCAAAAATTAACTATTTTTAATAAGAAAAAGCCATGAATGGAGAGAGAGAGGTCAATTTTTAAAAATAACAAACTTCTTAAACCTTTCCTCTTAATCAAGACAAAAATAAAATCATAATAATGATAATGATAATAATAATAGAAATTTTGAAAAAAAAAAAAAAAAAAAACTTTTTAAAATTTTTTTTTGAATCTATATGAATGATTATTAATAAATGTGTTCAAACTTAAAAGTTTTCCTAGGTTGAGAGCTGAAAGAGTCACACCCTGCTACCTATCTACAACACCTAAACTTGCTAATATATTTAGAATATAATATGGTCAGCTCGTCCTTTAAAGGACATGGCTAGGAGCATTTAATATGTATAAATATTGGAAGCTGACTCTTTCCCTTGATAACTTTCTCAGATCTAAATCTAAACATCCTCTAATCGTATTTTACGTTCAAAAGATCTGCTACCCAAACCTTTTCTGTTTTTATAAGTTGACTGTTTGTTTTAGAAACGAATATAAATTTGTTATTATCTCGAAGTTGAAATTCCATCCAAGATAGGCGAATGCAAAATAAAAAAATAATTTGTTATTTGTATTTTTTTGGAAACAGCCAGAAGAAAAAAAATTTTTAGAAATTTTTTTGCTACTTGCAAAAAAAGATCCTGTCTACAACTTTATCCAGCCAGCATCCTTCGGATTTAATCACCATCTATCATCTATTTTCGCCATAATTTCTTATTTGCTTTGATTTGATTCTATTATTATCTTATTTAATTTGGCTATAAGCCTCTATAATTATATGATCTCACCAGCTGCCAAGATGCTTCCTAGATTGCAAGGGTTGAGTTATCCCATTCAAGTTCCTTCATTTTAGCCCTTCCGGCTTCATCAGCGTCCGCTTCATCGGCATCTGTCGAGTCAGCTTCATCTTCATCCCGATATGACGAATTATCATCATCATCATCGTCGGATGTTTCATCATCGTCATCCATATCCTCGTCGGCATCTAAATCATGACGACGTCTATGTTGGCCTGCGCCCGTTGCATTTCCACTTAAACGACATGCATTGGCAGCTCCGGTTGCTGTTGACCCTTCGCACCGGGGACTACATTCGTTATCCAGTTGCTGGAAATAAACAAAGCAAATTATTTCTAGAAACAAAAATTGTCTTAAATGGAAACAAATTATTATCAATCAACAAAATATTGCGATATTGTATATTATAACTACTCTTTGAAAATAAGTTTGGAAAAATTTTAGTCAAATAAGACTATATATTTTCAAAGAGATTCTAAAAATCAGATATTATTAAATAGTATAAATAAATAACAGTAGTAATATTTAAACAAAATATTTTTAATCACCATCTCTCGAGCTATTTAAGAAGGACGAGATTTTTCGCTTTTTACTTCACTGACTGAAATATACATAAGATACAATTTTTTTTTCATATTGGAGATGTTATTGTAATTTGGCAATTTATTTTACTCTTTATTTAAAAGGCAACAAAGCAATCTTTTTTATTCAAAAATTTTATTTGAGCTTAGTCCCAATTAGTGAATTTTTAGAAGGCATTTTGTTCTCCACTGCTCACCAAAAAGTTGATGTCCCTGCTTCAGACATCGTTTTCAAAAAATGATATTTTTTTGGATAAATAAAATTTTGATATATACCTCCATCGGATTGACTGTAATGGTAAGAGCGGAATCATCCCAGGCCATCTCAGTATCAACGAGTTCTTCTTGAGCTGCTCTGTGATGAGCTGCACGGATACGAATTACTCCAAGGACAATCATGAGGATAAGGAAGCCTACGCACACGGCCACTATGATTGTTACAGCATGACCTTAAAAAAATAGATAAAATGTTAGTTAAAAAAAAAATTATTAAATTGAATATTTTACTTACTTCCTCCGGCAATAACGGCCTGAGTACTTTCTCCTCCATCAACATAGATAGCAGAGATGGCCTGAGGTGGTCTCACTTCGGCGTGATGTTGGCTAAGACGGGCATGTGCCGGAGCTGGTTCATGTTGCTGAACAGCTTCGGCTGTCGCCTGAACATTCGAGGATCCTGAAGAACTTGTCGACTTCGCTGCTGTTGAAGTTTTACCTGTCGCTTCTACACCAGAATTAGCGTTATTAGCTGGTTTAATGGCAGAAGAGAGCCGTGGGTGGATCACCGTCAGCTGAAATAAAAAAAGAACAGAAATGTATTAATGAAAAGGGCCAAAGTCTCATGAAAGAGTTTAAATCGAGCGTGTGATGGACAGACAGCCAAACAAATCTTGCTTTTGTTTGAATTGCCAAGTTTTAAATTTATATTTATTATTCATATTTTATCTAATTTCTTTTGTTTCAGTAAAAGTAAAAAAAAAAAAAAAAAAAAAAGTTTCAGTTTAAAGTAAAAAATAAATTATTTATCTTACCGTTTGAACATATTCATTGCTCATAAATCGGCCATTCAGTTCAGAGCAGGCAAGTTTAAAAACACGATTCAAATAATAAGCTGGCTTACGATTAGAATATTGAATTTGTCGTAAAACCTAAAAAAAATTATCAATTTTAGAATCGGATCCTTAAATAAAAATATTTTCTCCTTTTACCTGTTCATAGTTATAAATGGCATCAGCTCCCATAACAACAACTCCATCTTTATTTACTTTCGCTAAGATTCCAAATTGTTTAAGCATATTCTCTGGCAAAATAATAACTTCATGGTCAGGATTCAAAGGTGGATAAACTGAGACCGTGCAAGAATCTAATTGTTTTTCCAGAGCGCTAGTTGGAGTGTCTAATAAAGAAATTTTAAGTTAAGATACAATAATTTATCTGAGAAGTTGTTGAGAAATCAAACAAATTTATTTAAATCAAAGATCCTTAGTTTGGAAATATTCTTAAGTTTGAAAGCCCGAGCATTGAACATTTTTCTATTAATAATAAATCAAGCAATACAGGTAGCAAATGGGTTTGTATGAGATACTCATCGTTCGAGTTTGACAGTTTGTACTATTCCAACAATATAACCTCTCAACTCTAGCTGAGGGCTGATGAGAGTGGGAGGCGGGCAATGTTTTTTAACACAATAGTAGAGAGTCGGGTTGATTTCAGTCTGGCATTGTGGTCTGCGAATGGCTAACTCATTTGGTAGCTGCTCTTGCTGTATGGAGTTTACTTGTCACATATTTATTTTAAGGGAGTTTATATAAATTTTAGCAGTGTTTGATTTCTCTTTTAAATAAGAGTTGATATTTCTTACCATGTTTCCAGGGTTTTGTTTGTTGCTGTGGTATTTGGGGTTGTTGAGGAGAAGAGGAAGATGATAAAGAAGAAGATTTAGAAGTTCCTACTGAAATACGAACATCGGTAAAGATGCGAACGCCAAGTCTGAAGTCTTCATATTCACGGGCTACATTCCCAGTGCCATTAATATCAATATTGGGCTGCTGGGGTTGCAAAACCATAACGTAACTTTCCACGGCGGGGACTTTTACTGGGCGACCACGATCACAGCTAAAAGAAAAACAAATTTAATAAAAATTTGATCTGATTTGTTTTTATAATATAAGATCAGCTTACGTGACAGTTGTTGTGAGGTGAAGGTTTCGACGGCCAGGGGTTGGAAATTGGCGTGAATTGGTATAACCGATTTTACGTACGAGAATAACAAGATTCGTCTTATTATCACCTTCGATGCTTAATTCAGTGAGATCTGGAAGGAAATCGAATTAAGAATAAGAAGAAATTGTGTTTATTTTAAGAGAGCGAAGAGTAATGAAGAAAGAATATCTTTAATACAAAATAGAAAAATACTTTTACTAACCACTATTGGTAAGGAGTTCCATTCCGGGTTCAAGTAATTCCATTGCCGGAACTTCAAGGGATTCTTTGCATTTATGTAAACATGAAAGTACCTCAGGTTTCTCATTCTTATTAAGGAGAACTGAAAGACCAGCCAAATAGCCTCGGAAATGATGACGCATCTTGTTATCAGAGCCTAAAAAAAAGAATGTTTTCTTTATATATATAAAAAGTTGTGGTCCTCTAAAAAAATGGATGCTAAAAACGAGATTAAGATGGAGCGTTGACACAAGCTTTATACTTTTTTTTGACTTAAGAATCAGTTAAATATTTGTAGGAGTCTCTAAGAGAGTAAAATTCATTTGTATTTTTTTCCAAGTTGCCATGAAGGAAGGAAAAGGAAATATCTATAATATACATATATCCTTACAAAATCTTAATTTATCTTCAAAATATTTTTTGTCTCTTTAATAAGATATCAATCAACTTTAGTTGACTAAAAGTGAATTAATTCTATAAATAAAAGTGAGTGCTTGCTTGCCTTGCCAGCAAGCGCCGACAGTCAATGTGGTGTTGATTCCTTTGGTTGGATGCAGAGGCCAATCATCGATGATCTCAGGATTCTTCTTCTCGGCTTTGAACAGTTGGCCATCGATATAAAGACTAATTTCAGGGAATTTAACAGATACTGCATAGTGATGCCATTCATTATCGCAAACCTACAAGAAAGAAAATTCATCAGAGCTGATAATTTCTATAGCCTCTCTATTCAGTAAAAAAGGGCTATATAGAAAAAAGAGAGATAGTTGCTAAACCTAAGAGTTTAATTGTTTTTTCATTAATCATTTCATCATTTCATGATTAGTGAAATGAATGAGAATAATTAACATTTCTAATTATTGAAGAAAAATAAGGAAAGGGGGTTGAACTCCCTGAGTTCCCAAACCTCCACTTTACTACGTCATTGGATTAGAGAAAGAGTCTATTTCGGTTCATAGTAATACAATTTGGGATCTGATCTCTGATCTGAATCTGAAAAGTAAAGGAAGAAAACTCGTGATAGTTTCAAAAAATAATTTTTTTTAATATTTTCCCATATTTCCTTCATTTTTCTTTGAGATCGCTAAAAAGAAATCTAACATTTTTTCCAAGCTTTTCCAGGTCTCCCAGGCAGCAGCTATATGAGGGCTAAGCCATCAATGGGTAATAGGCATTTAGAGTGAGCCTAATCACCAGATAATCAGAAATCAAGGTCATGAAATCTTTGAGTTGACTGGCTGCCTTCAATGGAGTCAGAAAACAGCTTTATTTTATATATAATGTAATCGGAGTTTTTTTCTAACTTTTAAGAATTTAGTTCTTAAATACTTTTTGTTTTATATTTCATTACTCTTAATATAATTTAACATCATTAGAAAAACGAGTGATAATAAAACAAATGTTTTCCATTTAGAGTACTTAGATGCTCTTAGTTTCCTATTGGTTTATATTTTTATTAAAGAACATCGATTTTAGCTAGAGGCTATTCTCTATCACAGTTTCAAATATCGATTTAGCATAACTGCATTTGTTTGTTGATGATATTCGTCCATTACTTAACGTGCTTTCGACATACACTAATCGTATACCCGATAGAATTAGAACAATTAATTTAGTTTCTAAAAGAAAATTTAATATATCCTCTTTGCTCGATAAATTTGAACATGATAAAAATCGCCGAAAGCCGCAAATGGAGCCCCATCTCCCAACGCTTAAATCTCGTCTCACACAAACATCTGCTCTATACAGCTTATTTGAACGATCTCATTAAGTAAATGCACTCAAGTCAACAACAGATGTACCTACTATTTAACGGGGCAAAAAATTCGATAGAGCATTTAACCGTTTAAATAATTGCCCTAGAAGTTATAGATCTAAAAAATATATATAAATAATATTGAAAATAATAAATGTTTGATCTCAAAAAAATATATTCTTCTATATTTTAGAATATTTTAGTTATTTATTTTAATTTTAAACAAAAGAGTGCTATTCATATTCAAAGCATTCGTCTATGACCTTGATTTGGTTTAGGTTTGAGTGAGCCCTCACACTTTCCAACTTATATGAGCATACATTATACATTACGACTGGTTTGAAAATAAATGGGTTACTTTACATTTACCTATATATATCTGATCTGATATATATCGGCTAGTTGAACTAGTCAATTCCAGTTTTCCTTTACCCCCCTCCTCCCCTCCCTCCTAAAACCTATAATCTCCAATCTTTCAAATCCAACCTCAACAAGGACCTTTTAAAGTCCCCACTCTCTCCTACTTCTGTTTTGGTCCTGGTTGCATGTGACACTGGGCATTATAGATCCGTTTTTTTTTTTTCTTTTTTCTTTTTTCATAATCCAAGTTAGAATAAAAATGTCTAGAGTTCGTGTATCAAGAGGTGCAAAAATTCTTTCGTATTTGCTAGCTGGAAGATGGACTACCCAAATGTCCAACTCACCTATGGATTTTCGATTAATTCCTCAAAAGTGGACAACGCCTGCGCAATTGTTAAATAATCTTATAAATTAACAAGTGCCGCTTAGGAGGAGCTAAGTGGCTATTCGGATAAGCTGCAGATTATGGATCTGAAGTTGCAACACAACTCGGGTTCGCGTTCCAAAAAAATTATTCAACTTTGCCAAAAGTCTCCTCCAAGTAGGAAAGAGGGAGATAATCTCACCACAATAGCAGGTACAATGGCCCCAATTTGTGATTGTCTAATTGCCTTAAGGGCCGGAAATCCGTCCTTAAAATTAAATCCATCCAACAACTGCTGCTCTGGAGCAATTAATCAAAAATCCATTTGTGAGTTGGTCATTTGAGTTACCTACCCAGAATTTATGGACCTCATTGTATATATTTTTTATTTTATGAAGAAATTTAAGCCCATATTAAAAATTAAAAATAAAATTTTAATGACAATTAAGTTTTATGACATGATTAAAATTACAACAATACATATATATATATATATATTAAATTACTAATGCATATTTTATTTATATCGTTCGCTTCCCCATTCCTATCCCAAGGTATCATTTCTAATTATAATAATAGTATCGGAAATACGAGATCCTATATATGCATGTATTATAATTAGCTCGCAGTGAATTAGTGTGCATGTATTGTATTAGAATGCGATCTCTAAGAATTTGTTCATTTTTTTATAAAATTGTTAATTTTAGTAAATTAAAATAAGAAAAATAAATCATCAAATGTCTTCTTTGAAAAGGATTATCAATATCCAAGATAGTTTGTAGTGATAGTGAAGAACCTTTTTTTAAAGAATGATTAATGATTGTGTGTTGATGTCAGTAAAAAAACGCCCTAAAAATGGCTAAATATAAACTCGTATACTTAAATATACTCGTCTAAGTTTATTTGTAATTTTCATTTAATGTACTTATTATAGTTATTACTCGTTCTTTCTCTCTTATCTTAAAATAAATCAAGTTTAATTTGAAATTTATGTATAAATTTAATTTAAGATAGTGTTGTATATGGGCTTTTATAACAAATAAACATGAATATAAAATAAAAATTTATGAGATTTACCTGTGGAATTTTCCAACGCCATTCTGCAGGTCGGAAGATGTTCAAATTTCCTTCCCCTTCAGAGAAATCGCGCCGAAGAAGAAGGATTAACCGACAATTTCTAACAAAGAGGGCATAATGATGACGATTCATTTCTGTAAATTAAGAAAAAAAAATTTAGAATAGTTAGAAGATTTCTAAAAAATACTCTTGTAATAATGGCAGTCGCTAGGGCGGATAAGCTCCGGATTACGGAACTGGAGTTGCAAAACAGCTCGGGTTCGAGTCCGGCGTGCCGTAAAAAATTATTTCCAATTCTGCCAGAAGTCTCGTCAAGGAGCAGGAAAGTGATAGGCAAGAGATCATTTCCAGTAATAGGGTGTGACACAGAGTCCATATGTGTAGCCTAGTGAGGACATCTCAAATTTAAGGGGGATCCACCCTAAATCAATCCATCCAAGGTGAAGAGGAATTAGGAGCAGGTAGGCAGCCAAATAAAAGTCCCTCGAATAAACGTGACGTTTCAAGATAAAATTTATACGACTCGTTCTGTTCAAGAGACTATTGAGACTTTGGGCTGCAAGCGCCTATTTCCTCTTCACCTCATCACTAAATATGGCCATTAATTTTCAAACATATATTCTTGTACTAGACAATATTAAGAGGCCCATTAATGAACCCAAACACTTTCAAATTTGACAGTCGGGTAGGAAGTTTGATAGTTAGCAGTTCAAACTCAAACCTCCTCCACACACTTTCAAGCAAGATCAGGGGCCTTCGGGACATCTCGCTTGAAAACGAGTGGGCACCTTAAAAGTTACAAATAAAAACATTTCAGTGTTCAAAAAAGGTTTAAATTTGTAGTGGACAGATTTATTTTAACTCTGACAAAGAAAGATCCTGCCATCCTGGGAATCGAACTCAGGCTTAAAGCTCCGTCTTGAGGGACCCATTGATCTGGAGATCGTTTTCACACTTTTTCATTTTATTAATCCAAGTGAAAGTATTTTTATAAATATTATATTATAAAATTTATATAATAAATTCATTTTTTTATATTTGCCCAGAATATTTTGGGATCTTTTGGTGTCTTGGTTAACGCCGTTAATCCGTTCCAGGATAAACAAAACTGTCGTTATCTAAGGCGCGATTTCCTAACAGGAAACATTCAAAATAAAACATATAAGCGTCGTTAACCAAGGCATCATTGTATACTTATTACATTTTTTTTAAATGTTCCCTCCCCCAGGTAATGACACTTGAAAGATTAGTAAAATAAATGTGTTACTCTTTAATTCAATAACTTACTATGGTCGTCAGCAGAACATAATATGTGCTCTTTGACGTGTTTATCTTGCTCGGGATTTTGTTTATGTTTCATCCAAGTGGCAATTGTAAATATTTGCGCCAATTCATGATCCAAGACATCGGTGGGAATGGCGACGGCTGAAGTGGCACCATCGAATTCAAAGATCTGATCAGATTCTCGGCCTTCATCAGTTGGTAAGGGTTTGGTCCATTCTGAGCCGATTCCAGGAGATGGGAGCAAATCGACCGAATCCATACTGGCGCCTGCAAATCAACAAAATAAATAGTTATCATATAAATAACGAATTTCACCGACAGAAGAAGACAAGTGTAAAGAGAATTGAAGTCGAGTTGAATAAAAACCAAATTGAAACGTTTCGCCAAAAGGCAATACATATGTCAAATCTCTTTATCAACAATATAAAATACCTTTTTAGGAGATGCCGAAAGGAAATTTCTTTTTATTTTCTATAAAAAAAAAAGCAAGGATTTTATAATCTTGATAAAGAAGAGCATTGCTCCTTTTGGTACTGGTGATAGTCCAGTTCTAATACTCCAAATTCAAAAACATTTTTTAAATCGATTGCACGGCGGGTCTGGACGGAGAGAAGAGAACAACCCCCAAGATCTTAGTTGGCAAGCAAGACCAAGCAGAGCTGGACCTCGGAGTGGCCCTGAGGAACAAGGCTGTTGAACGCCCGTCAGGCCATTTAGACTCCGTCCTTATTTATTTTCGATTAATTGGTAGCCACTTATAATATAAATATATTTTTATCGCTCAGGACGAGAATCGAACCCCTAACCTTTGGTACGTGAAGCAAGACCTTTAGCTCTGTACCAAGGAACAGGGCTTAATTGTATATTATAGTCATAATAGTTTCAGCAGCCAAAAATGATTTAAAATAAAAGGCATGGAAGTTGCAACTCTTTCGCCCTTTTTGCCCATCTCTAACCATATACATAAAAAAAATATAAAATGGCCTATGGAATGTGCAGATCATGTCAAGATGATTTTTATTGATATTTTTTTAAGTTAAGTTGTTTGGATAAATAAATATCTTTTCATTAATTTGAATGAAAATATTTTATCGGCTATCTATTAATATAAATACGAATGGAGTCTAAAAGGCCTCGGATGCCGAAAAAACAAGAATTATCTTAACTTATGGGGAATTTTTCTATGCTTTTTATATAGAATTTTAAGGATTAAAATTTTTCTTAAATGGTTAATTCAAAGATTAAACAATCAAGAAAAATTTTATAAAAAAAAAGTTTATTTAAAATTCTACTTAAGTTAAGATTATTTTAGTAGTGTTTTTGAATACGGGTATTATACTTATTAATTTTGGAGAGAAGAATATCAGTGAAATTATTTTATTTTGAATATTTTAATTTTTCGTCCATTTTAGCATCAAAAGTATCGCATTCTTTAAAGAGAATAAGGCTAAGCTGGGCAGAAAATTTAATTGTGGAATTAGTAGAAGCTCGATTAACCGGACGCGAGGATCCCAGCTTATTTTTGTAAATTTGAATTTGATTGACAGGCCTTAACCCCAATTAATCCGGATAATCGAGTGTCTTCTGTAATTATTTTTAAATCAACTAGTAATTATTGGGTGGCCCCAAGAAACAAGAATGTGAAACGCCGGAAGCGATGATATGTGTTTATTTTACGAATATTGTAAAGCTCTAAATGGCCTTAGCTGCCAAAAAGTGTATAAATAAAATAAAAAAATCTAGTAATAATGCAAAATTGTTGCCTAGCAACAAGGGGCTGTCATTGAAACTCGTTTTGTTGCCCAACTTCTGGGAGAAGCTGACGCAGGCTGTGCGGATTGGGAATGGATTTTCATGATTGAACTTCAAATGGAGCAGCCCTTCGAGTTTATTGTTGCCAAAAGATAACAATATTTAATCCAATGCTTTTAAATATTGTAGGATTTGTTCTTTGATTTAATTTATATAAATAAAAACCCGAGTTTTTGCGTTCGTCTCAAGAAATGCTAACTTTCTTAAAAAAATATTTATTGCTCTAGTTGAAAGAAATTTTAAGTCTTTATTCCTTTTTGAATTTACGACTCTCTAAACAAATAAAAATCTAAAGACACTTTCAAACTAAACTCCCAGTTTTTTTTTGTTTTTTCTCTTTTTTTTTTTTATAATATAATATATAAGCTTATACATATATATTCAAATATATTAAAGCTAAAAGGAAAGACTTAAATTATATATGTATTAAATTTGGAATAATAAATTATTTCTAAATGTGAATATATAATTTCTATTTTCATTTATATAATAGATATATGAATAATAAATGGAACTATTTATTTTTATTAATGATAAATTTGGGTTTGTGAATTAATTAATAAAAAAATAAATAATTTCTGATGAATGGGAAGGGGGGCTCGTCCCCTGTCTGTTCATGTTCATACAAGTATGTAAATAATAATTTATAATAAATAAATGAAAATTTATTAGTATGAGTAAAATTTCATTACAACATAAGCTTTGTTTTAATATTTCAAAAGTTGTTTCAATATTCATTATAAACGTCATGTGAGAAAAAATTTTAAATATAATTCAAAATTTTAGTGTATTGTAATGAATGGGTAGTCGAAAGTTTACGATTTTTTCACAAAATTCAAAGGGATTTTTTTTTTATTTCCAGGGAACTTTATTAAACCAAATATATACCACTATGATCGATAGTTTTTTGCCATTTTTTTGGTTAAACCATAATCCAGTTATTATAGAACTTGTGTGATTTCCGGACGAAAAATTGCGATGTGATTTTTACACGCCCCTTTTGAAGTCACTGTTACATCATTTCATGTAGGTCTTCTAACTCCATTAGGACGAAACCAAAGAATGAAGTTGTCCAATTACTTTTTAGAGGGTCAGTGATGTGATGACTTGTAATTGTTTTATTTATTTATTGAAAAATAATATAATTTTTAAATTAAACACCTATTGACTCCGAATATGCTCCTCATGAAATGACTTCCTACCATAATAAATAATAAGTAATTCTACAAGGGCGATTTTGTAACATCATAAAGATAAAAGTAGTAGTCACACTATATTATGGTATATTATTTATAAACAAAGTTCGGAAAGACATGTCTTCCTATTTAGAATCACCTGTAGAGGAATGGATGGGCATAACATCCTTACAATGGTTCCGCTCCTAGGGAACTCCGCCAGGACTTTCTCCGGCTGGTGGGTGTTTTATCAGCTGCTGTATTCTTATGCCCCAATCAGTAAAAAGATTCCCAGAGAAATGTATATTAAAGTTAATTTCCGAACGATTCCTTTTTTTTTTGTATTTTAAATTTAATCTACAAGTCGGTGAAATGCAAAGAGAAGAGAGAGGCGTCTTGAGTTCGAACTTGCCTCGCTCGTGCCGGCTTTTCCATTTAATATAAAAGTATTAAAAGAAATAAATCTTAAAAGAAATGAGATTCCCAGAACAACACATGGGTCGTCTCTGACCAGGTGTACCAACTGTAGTGACATCAAAAAAAATCTTCCCCACTCCAACTTATCCATAAATTAGAGAATTCAGGTAAAGTAGGAATTGACTCCTTAGTGGCTATGTCAATATTTATTTGAATAAATCATCAGATAAATAAAAATAAATTTCTAAAAGTCTTAACTCGATCGATTAATATTAAAAAACATTGCGAGTGGCCTCCCCTCGACTTTCTCATATATTCATATGTACGATTTTTATAAGAAAGTTTCCGAATACCGGAAATAGCCCAAAAGTTGATACTATTTTCCTAGACAGGTATGAAAAATGGATGATTTAGCTTGCTAGAGTTATCATGTTAACGAACACACACACAGTCACACAGACAATCCAGAAAATGTTATTTTGGGATTCAGGGAGGTCCAAAACCTTAAGAACAATCAAAATTTCCAGATCGAATTTTTGGACGATTACAACACTTTCCCTATACTACATATATGAGAGAGTAACAAAAGAAAGAATAATAATAAAAATAGTTATTAAGCAAGTTTTTAGAAAGTATAGGGTGATTAGGAACTAAAGTTGAACGTTGACTAGGGCTTTTTAGGTTCTCTAAATGGAAAGGATTGGAAAAGGCAAATAGAGACTTGAGCCCTGGACCTAAGCAAAGATAGCCTCTAATTACGGAGTTTAACTTCTGAGGATGATGGCCTAATTGAATGAAATTTTGTTTTAATTCCTATTAATTAAATTTCCTATCTTATTTAATTTGTATTAATTGAATTCTTCCTCTTAGCGGAGAAATTAATTTAATAGGAAGGTCAATAATAAAACATTAGAATCTAATATTTAATTTGATTAATTTTTTAATAAATAGAATGAACTTTTTGTCTTGGATTAATTCGAGAATATAGCAATTCCAGTAGGCCTCCTGATAACCGTGGAAGAGAAAGTTTTGCACAAGAAATGCCAGTTTTAGCTCGGGTAACGTTTCGTCGCCATCTACATTCGCCATTACGAGTGAA